>JAPYZD010004163.1:0-11712 GCA_030522725.1 Ichneumoninae sp. B BG-2022a
GTCTGTGGGGGGGGGGGGGGGGGGGGGGGGGGGGGGAATTGTCTTCGGGTCGGAGTCGTTTCGCGCGCGCTTTTTCCACTTTCTTATCGCCGATTATAATTATTGTTTTTAATAACTGCACCTTTCACATTCCTACTCGACGCGTCTGCGACCTTTACCTTTGCCGACTTATCCGTTAAGCTCCCGATGGCCTTATTCACGAGTGTGCGCTCGCGCACAAACGCCGCCCGTTTAAACGCACATGTTAATCGTCGGTTTACTCCACGCACGATGGTATACACACATATTTATTATCATATTTATGGTCTCGACCTAACACCTTGATTTTATAATCGATATAAAGTGGCTCGGAGCGACGCGATATGCACCTCGCCGCGGTATCTCAAAATGAATATCGGCGAAACTTCAGGAGCCGAAGCGACTCGCTGAGTTAACGCTCGCGTCCGCGAGGGTCTCGGTGTGTGTACGACGATTAAAAAATTACCGACTCGAGAGAATCATCGCTCGACGTTTATGACAGGTTTCACGTGGTAATTATATACTTTTGCCCGGGAACGCACGGCCGCTCTCTTCCGTCTCAATTCTGCTGCGGCTGCCGCTGCCGATGTCAGGACAACCCAGACAGAGCTCCGCACGTCGGAGCGTAATTTACGTGACATTGGGCAGTCGAGATACGAATGATTTTCTTCGGCTATGAGAACATTTTTTTTTTTTTTTCATCTCAATGTACTCGAGTTAACAGTCGGTCGTTCGAGAAGGTGCGGTGAGCGTCGAATTTACAGCTGAGAGCTCTCGATACCACGCGGAGGAGAGGAGGTTTAAAAATAAGAAAAAAAAATGACAACGTCGTTCAACCAGTTCGATTATTTAATTATCACCGGTGAACGAACGGCGATCCCTCGCCGTTGCTGGCGAGAAAGGCGGGTTCTCTTAATTCCTATCGAGGGCCGATAAAACGACGAAATTGATATAGTGGCATTCCCATCCGTCATCGTAAATTCGTGCCACGAACGGCTCGGTCAGATACACACCGCGGGTACCGCGCGTACGCTATAACGCCACGGTGAGGATTGGTTGTGGTAGCCGTCCGTTGTCCTCCCGTTTCACAGACGGATACCAGTATAAAATCACTTAAAATTCTCTCAACGCCGAGGCCCGAGCGGAGCCGAGGGTCCCCGCGTCGACGTACCATCGTCGGCCCCGCCGCCCGTTTAAGCCGCGGCGCACACCGCAACGAGGAGCACGATTTTATCAATGACTTTTATAGCCCCCCCCGGTATACGTATAGGTTTTTCACATGCATAAATATTAAATGGGAATTCGATCGAATCAGCGAGAAGTCGGAGGAGAGACTCCGCGAAGAATTATCTATCGGGTATCGGCCCAGTACGGCACCGGGCTTAAGCCACCATTGTACCCCTTCGTCGCGGAGAGCTCGAAGAGATTTAAAAAAAAAAGAAAAAAATAAATAAATTCCGAAGTTCTTTGAACCCCGTGATATCGACGACTCATTCACTCGTGAGAATCCTCGTCGTGGGGCCCTCCGAATTACCCATCAAATCTTCTAAAATAGTATCGATGAAAAGTCAGCGTTTTTTATTTATAATCTACGAGCCTCGGTCGGATGACATTTCCAAGAGGTTTAATTCTTCGATATACAGCGCCGTATTGCGTTCCATACCGATTCACAGATCCAAACTCGATAGAGCCCGTAAACCGTTCCTATTTAATTGAGAATTCTAACGAAGCATCAAACGCGGCCGATCATAAATACGCCGGTGCTCGTCTCCTTAATTCCTCCTCCCCTCGCCCGCCGCCGTCGAACGCCCTCTCATTCTCTCGTCGTTTGCGCTCACACATCTGCTTTCTTATCCGAGGGTCTGTATACACGGCATCTCACTCAATAAAAGTCGTGCGCGAGAGAGCCGGCCGACGTGCGTTTTTTCCACGCGCTCATTACGATCGGTCCCTCCACTACGGTGCGTCACATCCCAGGCGCGCGGGTTTACCGGCATACATCATAATAAAAATTCCCGTCGAACGGTGTAGAGAGCTTCGTATCGTTCGCTCGTTATCGTTTTTACGCCTTTCCGAATAAGGCCTCGGATTCCCTCCTGCTCCCGCGCCGTCGCCCGTCTTCGCGCCGCGACGGCCACCTCGAGATTCCCTTCGCCTTTTCGTTCACCGATCCGACCGGGAAGCCGGTTAGTGTTCGCGATGCCGGTGACAATCCTCGCGCGATCAATAAATACGTATATTCCCTGAGCGAGCTAAATACGTCGCAACAAATTACAACCGGAGGATCCGGCGAGCGGACCCGTCGTAAATCAGAGGGCCATTATTCCACGGGCGGACGGAAGGAGAGGAGGAAGATCTCGTCATCGGCGGTGTCGTTGTCGCTCCCTCGGACGGGGACACTCCCCCTTCGAGCATTTACCGAAACCAAGTGGATCGAGTCATTCCGGAGATAATCTATCTCCGAAGTGGGCGCCCGCGAGCTGAACCTCGGCGATCCGCCGGAGCGGGATGGAAAGCGAGCCGCGGAGAGGATGAAGAAAGAAGAAGAATAAGAAGAAGCAACAAGCGTGGCTCCGACGAAGAGGACTCGAGGCACGAAGGAATGGAAAAGGAAGCGCGCGCGTATCGCGCACCTTGGATTTTACTACCGTCCGGGACGTCTCAATTAAATCTTTGAAATCGGGAACTGCTTACACGTACGCGGTAGGATATATAGGTGCATATATGTATATATATATATATACGCACCGCTAACTTATACCCGCACGAGTTTCTTCTCCATCTATACCACCGGATCGCCCGTTTTGTCGCCGTGCCATAAATTTAACGCCACGGGCGTTTCCACGCTCTCCGCGTGTTTCCTCTTCATCCACGCCCCGTTCCCGTCGTCCCTGTCGCATTCGTCCGTCGTCGTTCCGTCGCTCTTTTCTGTGCAATCCTCCTCTCCCGTGATCCTCGCACGCAACCCACCGAGCTTGTCTTTCCTTCGATGTATACTTTCATCCGTGACACACGCCGATCGTTGCGTGTGCGTCCGGGGTGTGCAGCTTCCACGGTTCTCGCACCAACGTCAGTTTCTCGCGGGATTAAAACCGAGGGGTCTCTCCTTCCCGGGGATGCCGACTAATCCCCCGAGTCTCGCGGAGAGCCTGGCCCCCTCACTCACGGGGAGAGAATACGAGCGCCGAAGTGGGATCGACTGTAATCCACCTGCGGGTCTTTGAGATGTAGCAGTTAAAAAAAGAAAAGACTTAAAAAAGAAAGTGGACAAAATAAATAAAAACCAGAGCACAAAGACGTAGAGTCGCGACAATATATGGGCTGAAGTGAAACGCTCAAATAATTTTTTTTTACCCATTCTGCACTCTTGAAAATTGAACTGTTTGACTCAAAGTATATTTCAAGTAGAAGTACATTGAAAATTCCAAAAGCGACAATCTGGTAAACATTCGTATTAAACTTCGCACATTCTGCTAAAAAATATGGTAATTTTCGCTTTCGCAGATATTAGCCGAATATTCCGCTATTTTTGCTATAATATAAATGCTTTTTAGTAGAAAATACAGCAATCGGTGGCGTCGCGATCGTGAACAGTTTGTTTTAGGTTTGTAGGTTTTACCGACATAGTAAGTCGATATATTTTTTTTTTTTTACACAACAAAATTTGATCGACGATATTCTCAGTTTTAATCCACGAAATTCCTAGTTAGTAGTAGATTTATTCCAATGTACGGCGTCTTCGGCCTTTTACAATTCCCGCCCAAATCCCCAGAAAAGAATATAAATTTATATAAAAACATATATAACCTCTACCACGTATTTCAAGTACAATTTTCCATACGATTCCACATTAACATTCCATATGCGTAATCGTCCCTGATGTCTCTTTCTTCCCAAAATACCTCTTTTCGTGGTTGTCGTGCTTGTCCAGCGGCTTATTTAACACAAAAACTCGGTAAATTATAAAGTTTCCCTGCGTCCCACCTTTAAATCTTCATTTTCCGGCCTTCCGCTCCCGTGTTTCTCCCAGTGTTAATCGCAACGTCCCTTTCTTCACCACAAACTTTTTCGTGGACGTCGCACTCGTTCAGCGGCTTATTCTAACACAAAACAACGAAATTCTTAGTTATATCCATGAAATTATTAGTTATATCCATGAAATTATTAGTTTTATCAACGAAATTCTTAGTTTTATCCACGAAATTCTTAGTTGTATCCACGAAATTTTTAGTTGTATCCACGAAATTTTTACCCAGATACACACAATTTTGCCAAACTGCCTTCCCGAAAAAAGTACCATATGGGTAGCGTAAATTTTCTATGGACTCTGTGAAAATTTCACATATCGCTAGTGTTTCATGCTGATATTTCACAAAATTTCACATGGCGCTGGTGTTGCCTGGTCAAAATTTACCATATGACTTGGTAGTTTTCCCGAGATCCTTGTCTTAGTCAAAAAAATCTTATGTCAAAAAAAAATATAAAACGCATAAAAAAAAAAATAAACAACTATCCTATCCTATCAATAATGCTATCTCGGAGCTCCGAGTCTTGTATTTCAAGCCTCACCAATCGAAAAAAATGCGAATAAAGCTGGAAGTGAGCCGAGCGTTGCCTGCAGTTTAACGCCGAAATTCCGCGTGTTTCCCCGTTGTCGTCACCAACATCGGGATCGACGGACCGTGGACGAAATCCCTCGTAAAGATAAAGAAAACACGAGCGATTGGCGAGCGCCGCGATATTCGCGGAACGGCACCGATCAAAATATTTGATTGGCGTCGTAAGTTCGTAAGCCGAATAACGGGAAAAATAAAATAAAAGGGATATTCGTCGAATCGCATAGCGAATGGCGTCTCGCAAAAACAAGCAAAACACACTCGATTTACTTTACGAGGCGCGCTCGTTTTATAATTTTATTTTCCGCTACTTCAATTTTTATCGCCCAATTGCGTGGTCGCGCGCGTATCCGTTTATATTTCCGTCAACTTTTATTCACCGTAATCCGGCTCGATCACGATAAACACCGTATTCGTAAGAGATTCCCGAATTCTCGTCGTTAGCATAATTATCCGGTAGTTATATGATAGTGCGCAGGGTTAACTGCGGCACTTCTTCAGGGTTAAGGCGAAATCTCTTCCGAGCTTCCGCGTCCATAAGGCAGTTTCTCATGCCCAGAACCGGTAACGTCAGCGGGGCGGAAACTTCCCAGTCGCCGTATAACGACGCGTTAAACCTCCATCGTCCCGGTGTTACCTCGCCGCTTCTTTGGGGAAACGTGTAATTCCGGAGGCGTCCTTTATTCCAAGAAGCAGAAGCGAAGGAGCGAAGTTGGTACCGCGGTGCGCGTTAAGGACCAAGAAGAACACGAGGAAGAAGAAGCGGAGCAAAAGTATCGCGGAACCGAACGGAGAGATGGCTTCTTAATGTTCGCGCTCCGGACATGTGGATGCCCGGAATGGAGAACGCATTAGGGCATCTTCGCCATCTTCGATGCACCGGACAAGTCAGCCCCGGGAGTCGAAATATAATGCAAAGGTGGGCACTCCAGTGGCGCGCAGCAGTCGATCCCGAGGAGATACGAAGGGAGAGACGGAGGCACCGTTATCGTCGAGACCATCTTATCAAGGGCGGCGAGCTAAGGGGAGGATAAATCATCGGGAAGCCGCGACGGGGCACCTTTAATTACCGGGGGGCGCGAGCGGCCTCCCAAGGAAAAATATGAAGACGTAATGCCTCCGCATATGAAATGTTGCTGCTGCCGCTGGTGACTCCTCTGGTTATTCTTCCACCTGCGGCGCTGCGTGCTGAGCATTCAGTGCAGGAAGGAGGAAAATACTCTAAGAAATAAGATACCGAGAATGGGACGGTGATCATAAATAACGCGTGTACGCGCGAATGCCACTGATCGGTCGAGATTTTTATTTTTCCGGGATTTACAAATTTTTGTTGCATTCGCGAAATCGAACGCGATAAAATCGCCGATGAACAGATTTACCGATCGCCTTGATTAACAGGTGGTGAGGTCGTGTATCGATGGTTCGAAATTCAATGGGATGACGTGGAGGCGAGAGGTTTCGTCAAAGAACAATAACCGATGCCACTCACGCACGTGCGGAGGTGGAGCACATTGTAAGCTCGGAAATCGAATCCATCGGACTACTCTCGAGCAGTCGAGAGTGATCGATATCACCGGAGATACAAGGCCAGAACCGCGTCCAACCTAACGCGAAAGAGCGCGGCGAATGCGCTGTATATAGGTGTACCCGGCAATCAAAGGGCGAAGAGAGAACACCTTGTTGGAGCTTGAACAGACCACGGCAGTGGATCCCCACACGGTACCGCCACGCCTTCGTGAAACAATGTGATGGTTAAGCTAACAAGCTCTACCTACCGAACAGCGTGCACCGCTACGTTCGGTATTCCTGTTGTCCAGCGGACTCGTCGCCTCCTCCGTTGCTTCCACGCGTTTTTAGAAGCAAAGGTGATGACGTTTTCCACAAAAACTACCGAGGCAATGTACGTAAAAAAAAGGAAGTAAATCGTGAGTCATGCTTGGGCTTCTTCAGGTGCCGGACTATTTTTCACGTAGACTCCGCATTCATCGACGATGTAAAAAGAAATTTTATGAAATTTAATGTTTCGGTACTGGAAATTTTTAGGTATAAACTGGTATATTAAATTTCATGTACAATTGTAACGAAAAATTCACGTACAGTATATTGAAATCTTTAGAAATACTTTACTTTAATTTTACTACAAAAGTACTTTAATTCTGCTCTAAAGTTTACATTCCAAACATTCCATTATCCTTTCTAAAAATTCCGTTTAAAATTTACAAATTTACTCTAAAATTTCATTAATTTTTCATGAAAATTGTACATTAGGTGTAATGTACTAATTACTGCGTAAAAAATTTCGAGTATGGTACATTGAATTTGCAATCTTTTTTAACAGCGCAGTGATACATTGAATTGAGGTCTCAATTCGGGTCCCAGCAAAACATACGTTTTGCAACAATTTCTTTTCCCTCGCTCTCGCAAGTTTCCAAGACGATCCGTTAAGACCGAGGTGCCCTTTCGCGACGAGCGTGCTCACGGATGGTCGATTATTCGATCTAACGAACGGATCGAAGCGCGATGTTCGATCGCGACGTGAAAAGTCATTCGTTCGTTACCAATCGGCCCCCGAGGGAACGAAGGCGAGAGGGAAGTGACGCTTCAACAGCGGCAGGAGCGGCAGCAACTTAGCATTACAAACCGATCGTGAAGATGTCCGGGCCGAAGGGCTACCACTACGAACATACAAGGTATCCGCGTCCTGCCGGGGTATTCAACACCAGCGGCGGTGATGTAGTGTTCGGGAGGATAGAAGCGTAGAGGAAACAACGCGAAGCGACGCTAGACTGAAGGATACCCGTGTGTTCCTCGGTTTCCCGTTGAGGAAGAGGAAGACGGAGGAAGGCGAAGCGATTCTACCGGGAGCTTCCGTGCACCGAGGCAGCCGAGTGCCCCGGGAGTTTCGCTCGAAGGTAGCGCAAAGAGAGACATAGAGACGATAGTTGGACATTGAGCGACGTGCATGGAAGAGGGTCTCACAGCAGAAGCTAACCCCATCCAGAGCCGGGATCCGCTGAGCCGCATTCTCTTTAAATTCAATGGACATCCTTCCGTCCAATCCTCCCTGGTATCTATCTAACTTCTGTGGCGTAGCGTAAGAGTGCCCAAATATGGAAACGTCTGACCGCCGAGAGAGCGCGGGGACCATAATCGGTAACACGAATCCCCGGTACACGCATCGCCCTTTTACATTACACGCATCCCTCGCTGAATCCCTCCGTCTTAAATCTTCATCACCAAAGGCGACTCGGCGTTCACCTTTTTGTCGGACGCGCAGCATAAGCCGCTCTCGTGACTCCCACCTCCGCCTCCCGATCCTCCGATACTTTTTGAACTTTGCACTTCCCGCTTGACCCTTCGCTCTGCCTCCTCGGCCTTCCAACTTCCAGCTCGAATGCCCCAGCAATGAAAAGCGAGGAGTGGAAAGTGCAGGACTCAAAAAAAAAACAGCTTCCCGAGACCTTCGATAGGCCGCGCGACAGGTTGTTCTCCAACTTCTCCGGTGCTACCAGCGCAAAGAGGCTGGCGTAAAAGCCTCGTCGAAGCTCCGAGCACGTTCGGGCTCTCCGCTTCGACTCGTGACTCCTACTCCCTCGGAGCTGGTCCTGTTCTCTTGTGTTCACCACCACCGGTATCCCGCCACTTCCACCGCTCTCGCCAGCTCCTGCTTCTGCTCTCGCCGCTGCATCAGGCTCGACCTCTATCTCCCTCGGCTGTGCCTCCTTCTACCGCGGCTTCGCGGACGCGCGGCTAGCCGTGCCACGCCATGTGACTGATACCCCTTCTCCGCAGGTTGACGAGTCCGAGGGCCTGCCTACCTGCCGCCCGCTGCCCCGCTCCCATTACGACGCGGACTCTCGCGGCAGGTGCACCAACCTAAGTGCCACTCCGCTCACCTGTGTGTCGTGCGCTACTCGTAGCTGCTTGGTGTGCGCGCCCGTGCTCGGTGCTCGGGCCTTTTACTCGTTGTTTTCGACAAACTCGAGTATCCCATCGAAATATTCGACGGAAAAATTATTTTTAAAAAATAAAAATTATAAATTTGTCGCAACGAATCGTCGTCGTCGTCGGTAAAGTGTCTTGTGTTTACTCCACGAGTGTACGTGTGCGAACCGGTGATCCGTCATAAGATCTCGTCCCGAACGCACGTGCGTTCGTCCTCCGGCGGGCAACGCAATTATCACGATAAGAAACAAAAATAACAAACGAAAATAACAAAAACAAAATTCATCACGTACCGTCGCGTATCATTTATCGCTCCGACGATTCTCACCGAGATAACGCCGAGTGGATTTCGAGGATCAAAGATCGTCGAACCCGTCATCGAGGTGCTCCGATCAAGATCGGCGAGTGTTCGAAATTCCCACGATTCGTTTGGCGCGATCGCGGTGGAATAACATTTGCATGTTGATGCAATCGACACCTGCTGCCGAAAGAGATAAACGAAAAATAAGATAAATCGCCCGGTTTCTCGGAGTGGGAGATAAACGACGATGAATTCCGGAAGCAAGGGGCCTCGCTGACGTATCCGTGATAGCGTGACATTTTGGTGCCGAGTCTTCGAACCCAGAATACGTTATTCCTCGAGGGCTCCGACACCCGGTCTGAGTGCACGGACTTGCGTCGCTACGTGAACGAAATCCTGAGTGTCGCTCGTCACGAGCCTCTATCGCCGTCTGTCGTTAAACTCGGCTCGAACAAAATAACTTTGTCGTGCGAGTCGCGGTTATTTTTTGTCTCCCACCTCGGCGGGGACTCCACCTTGTCCCCCGTCGCGGCGCTCTTTCGGGCCGCGCCGCGGTCGAGCGGAGCCGCGACTCGATGACGCGAGTTTCGTGCCTTATCAGCGGGAACGAGCAGCAACGTCGCCGGGTCGCCTAGGCGAAACCGAGTCAACCTCGCTTACGTACCTTCCTCGGGGACATACACACGGCGATTCCGCCTCTCCGTTCCGTGTGCGACACTCGCGGCTCTCTTATCGTCCCGGCTATCTGTCTCTCGGAACTCTGAGCGTGTTAGACATCAGCGGCGAGAGAGCCTGTGTATGTGGGTGGGTGCGCGAGAGAGTCGCCGTTCTCGTATATTCCCGTGGACGTCGTCTTTGGAGCTGCTCCGCGAAGGAGTTTTGCACGTGCGCCCTCGATAAGAAGTTTCTCGACCTCGTCGGCTCCGAGGTGCTCGCCGGAGATCATTGTATATATATTCCGCAGCCAACCCGGAGGTCGCGGTTCTGCTCGTCGAATCGTAATTCGACGATTTTTTGTTGTTGTTGAAACAAATCCCATTGGGAAGTTCAAGCTGAGATAAAAAAAAAAGAAAGTATCAAATCTTCCATCGGCGATCAAACTTCTGGATTCGAATCGCGGAGAACTTTCGTTCGTTTTTTATTCACGCGCTGTTTTGATAATCGACTGACAACCTGGACATTTTGACCCCGACTGCTGGACGAACGACGGAGTGGAGATGTCCGCGGCTCGCTGAGAGAATGAGGGAGCTGGACACCGAGAGCCCCGTCGTCTGGCCAGCCTGGTGTTATACTGGTGAGTCTCGTATTCCGAACCACTGTCTTCATCCATCATGAAACTTTTATTGTATTACGCATGTGCAAATATCCCGCGATCGTCGCCGCTGCCGTTTTTGACGACGCTTCTGGCGTACTCTCGAATGGCATATTTTAAGCGCAGAGCCCGCCGGCCTGTTCATTAATCACCTAGGCATAGACGAGAATTTGGACGCGTTGAGGAATGATTAATCGGGCGCGTAGACGAGAGAAAGAGTTGACGAAGGAGGATCGGATTATCGCACTCTAATAAAGAGCTCGGATCGGTTGAGTGCGCGGAACGCTTGGGGGACAGAATTTATGAGAATTGCTTCGCCGTTCGATCGTTCGCGCCTCGTGTGTATGTATACGACGAAAGGGTAAACCAACGAAGCGATATCGTTCGAGCGAATGATAACAGAGCCGTTGTCGGCCGTTGCGGCTCGATCTAATCGAACGAAAGCCGATGTCGGCGAGGCACCGACATATCCGACCACCCGCGCGCGTTTACAAGCCGCCGGAAGGTGTCCCCTTCTTGGAAACATCGATACCGAGAGCCGTTGATATGCACCGTGTTAATCGACGGGTGTATTAACTACTACTAACGTCGGACTGTCGACACATAATAACGTCGGCGATCGTTGCCGGCTGAGATGTTATTGAAATTACGCTGATACGCGGCGGTGTCAATTTCAGCCGAGTTGTGAAACTCGCGAACCCCGGTCAAACTTCGCTGTACCGCTGACATGACGGACATCGCTCAGGGAAAACCTAGAAAAGTCAGGATTTTTTATTTTTTTTTATAGTTCGTCAGGCAAAGTGGAAAATCTGTGACGGCGCGGAAGGAGGAAAAGCTAAGCCTAGTGTGTCGAAGCTGTAAAATACACAGAACAATTTTATTTTTTCGTACCATACATGACCGACGACTTATACATTTTTCAAATAAACATTAATTTGCCGTAATAAAATATTGTAACACGTTTTTTTTTAATGCCGTTTAATTGGGAACTTCGTTAATTAGTGTATCAGCTTGAATTTTAAACAAGGAAAAAGATGATAACTCGTTCGCTGAGAGTCAGAGGAAAGTCGGAGAATTTTTTAAGCTGTTGTTCGTGGCCGCCATGTGCCGAACCGCTTTTTAAAACCCACTTTCCGGGGCTCCGACGCGAGAGGAGAAAAAAAAGATGTGATCTTTTTTATCATCAATTTTGCGAGACTGGTCGGTGGGGGAAGACAGGGAGGCGAAGTTTTTGGCTCCGACGATCGTATCGCTCGGATCGTTAAGCTTAACTCATCGCGAAAGCGATTCACCTACGGAAAGGTATATAATTATGCGGTGGTCGATTTTGACAATTATATAGGAACCCCTTGAGATTAATCGAGGCAGAGAGAGGGATAGAAGGAGATCGGGAACGGTAGTGCGCACTCCAGTAGCGGATAGGAAACCACTTAAGTTTCATCGAGATTCCTCCCCGTGCTGGCGCATCGCTCGCGCCTTATCTTCCTCTAATCGCTATGTTTTAGTGCTCGATTTCCTCC
>JAPYZD010004164.1:0-11975 GCA_030522725.1 Ichneumoninae sp. B BG-2022a
TTTTTCAGATTTTTACACCATCAAGAAGTACTTGCAATTGTCTCTTATTGTTGTCGAACTTATGCGAAGTCAGCGCGCAGCGAGACTCCCTCCTTAAATGTATATCGACGGTTTAATGCCATAAGGTCTTTCAGGCTTAGTCTCTATGTTCTTCTGGTATTAAACCGTCGATGTTATCTAATTCCAATTTATAATTGTACAAAGGAGTCTTTCTATCAATAAATAAGTAAAGAAATAAATAATTAAATACATGTTTAAATATTTCTTTAGGAGAGTACAAGTCCGACTGACCAGAAAAGCAGAGCTTTTTGCTTTCTCCATGCACTGCTCACGCATCCCTATTCACACTAACAATCATAATCTTACTTTCACTTATATAAATCGTTTACAAGTAAATTGCTCAATAATTATGAATGTGCATTGTCACAAATGTTAATTATGTATGAAAGGTTCGTCCCAGGTACAAAATAAAGAAATAATAATTGTATAAGGTGAGGGGGTTTAGAATAAAATATAAAAAAGAAAAGCGCCGATTCACATGCAAGTCTTGTGGTAGTGGTTAAATCAATGCTAGTACTACATCAATTTGTGCACTGCAAGCTTAAACATTTTTAACTGTTATAATTGTTTATTGAGGATCTCTATGTATAATCTAATATTTCTGATTTAGTATATACTTATTGTAAAAGAGAAATCTGTCAGAGCGATAAATTATCAAATAAATAAATAAATGAACATTAATAACGTGATTGCAACCTACTATAATACTATACTGTAATAAATAAAGAAAAAAATAAGGAAATATTAATTGAATAAGGTGAGGGGGTTTAGAATAAAATATAAAAAAGAAAAGCGCCTATTCACATGCAAGTCTTGTGCTAGTGGTTAAATCGATGCTAATGCTACAACAATTTGTGCACTGCAAGCTTAAATATTTTTAACTGTTATAATTCTTTACTGAAGATCTCTATCTATAATCTAATATTTATGATTTATTATTTACTGATTGTAAAGGAGAAATATTTCAAAGCAATACATTTTTAAATAAATAAATAAATGAATATTAATAAGATGATTGAAACCCACTTGGCTGTTTTGAGAAGGCGGTCGAAGGTCGTGTCGAAAGGATCGTCCATCATAGTATCGTCTCCATCGTTCGGGTTGGACAATTCCTTGGACTGGATATTTTTATCCGGAGGTACATCTTCGCGAATCATCGTATTGCCGGTGCTGCTGGTGGAGTGTAGGCCGGGCCTCTTTCTCTCGTACGTCCTTAGGTTTGGATTTCGGAACATTTTCGATCCTGCAAGATTGGACGAAACTCGGTGTCAGTGGAAGATTTCAAAAAAATCGGTCGAAAACAACGTTTTCAACGAGCTCCAAAATCGTTCGATTATTTCTGATTCGTCGACATCTTCGCTATCGCCCAAAAAATAAATTCCGGAGATCGAGGAAAGAAACAAACAAACTTTCTCTCGAACCGTTCGACGAGCGGACGTAACAGGGACGAGTCGGAACTCATCGAAACTGCGACGAGACGACGAATCTCGAATGTTGATTTTTCGGCCGAATCAAACAAACTCTCGATCTCTCTCACCTGCGGGCTTTTCCCTGGGATCCGTGCATCAAATTAACGACGAAGTTCGATGATTTTTCGAAACAGCTTCACTCCAGCGTTGCTGAACACAAACATGGCACGACCGGCGTCCCGCCATTCGAAAGATTGTGCGTTTTAACTGGCGTTGCTACGCAGGAAGAATCGTCGCGCCGTAGCCAATCACGTTGCAGAGTCGCTCAGTTTACTTGGTTTATGTGTAGGGCAAAATTACGCGAATTATAAATCAACCTCCTTATTCACCGATTAATACGCTTCTCGAACAACTTTTCACTGTATCCGTTTTTTTTTTTTTTTTCTTTAACGAAGCATAAAGCATTTAACCCTTTTCCTACGAAGGCGTCTAAAACGTGTCAAGTAGACAGGCACGAGAGTCGACAGGGGGGGGACTCGTCGCCATGGAAACGAACGAGAGCGTAGAGGGGATTCTCGGTTCTCCGTTGATAAGTACAAAGGGTTAATGGAGTCGGGTTTCGGGAGCCGAGCAGTCAGGTTGTGGTCTCCCTCTCTGCCTCAAAGCAGTAATCTCGATAAACGACATAACTATAACACGCGTCCGTTAAATTTCAAAACCCTGTTAGTACAAAAGTATTGGGAAATAAGGATAGATCAAACGAAAGCAAATTAATTCACACAATAAACAAAAACTACAAATAAAACAGATTTAAAAAATAAAAAATAAAATGAATAAATATATATACATAAAAAGAGAGAATTAAGAAAACAAAAATTTGAACAAAACAAGAGTAACATAAAATAAAATTTAAAGAATGTTGTACCACAATAACTCTCCAAACTGATGTATGTAACATCTGGGAGACGATTAAAGCATTCAAAAATAGACTCCTTGATAACAGAAGAAACATGAAACAGGACATAGAGTCGGAAAAAGCGCAAGCAACAATCAATAAACTGTGTCTACCATCCACGTACAATATCCCAATTAAAGAAATAATAGACACATTACCTGCTAAGGAACAATACCCAGAAATATTTACGAAAAAAATCACCACAAAAGAAATCGTGGCTTGCAGCCGAGCAACGAACCATAAATCAGCGGCCGGTCTCGATGGAATTAACAATCTAGTCCTATCCAGACTTCCGGAAGCGGCATATATCTTTCTATCAGAAATATTTAACAAACCATACGAGAACGGTTTTTTTCCCGAAGCTTGGGGTGAATTCCTTGTATACTTGATCCCAAAGTCCGGGGGGGGGGGGCTCAGACCTCTATCGCTCGCTGTGTGTACATATAAGTTACGGGAAAAGGTGATAGCTAGAAGAGTCGATTGGTATTTGGAAAGTAACAACAAACTATCCAGATACCAGATGGGCTTTAGGAAGGGCCGATCTACCTTGGATAGTATATCTGTGCTCACTACTGATATTAATTTGGCTTTCGCCGGGCATTGGGTGCTCGCCGCAATATTTCTAGATATCGAGGGCGCCTTCGATGCGGTGCAGGGCGACTCACTGGCGTGAGATTTATGGGAACTGAACTTCCCTCTAAACTTGATATTTCTACTAGTAAAGTATATTGATGATAGAAAATTAAATATCATTTTGGGAAACAAGAGCACAACTAGGGTAGCAAAAAGAGGCTTCCCTATTGAAACTGGTGCAACCACGGATTCGGGGTTGCATCGTAGTCGCAGTCGCACTAGGGTTGACTAGACATGCATCCATGAGTTGCAATGACTATGACGTGACTCGTGGTATACTGAAATGAGACTGATCGCTTTGTTCAAACTTTTAACCTTTAAGCAACTCTGTTTTGGTGGAGTCGAGTAATCCCCATGCAACTAAAAATCAAATAAATAGACTATACAACGATGGTTGCAAGGGTTTCGGAAAAACGACGCCAAAATAAAGGGTATCTACGAGTCTATAGCAAGTTACAATTTTGAACATTGTGCATTAGTCTATTGAAGTCTGCCGATGGTCACCTCAGTTCCGTCAGGGTTACCTCAGGGACCTGTCCTCAGCCCTATCCTATTCAACGTATACTTACTAAAAATAATAAGGGAAATACCAGTGAATTGTAAAATATTATTATATGCTGATGACTGTGTAATATATTCTGCCTCCAAGTCGTGGGAAACGGTGAAAACTAGGCTGGAATATGCAATAGAAATCATGGCGCAAAATTTAACTGATAAAGGACTAAAATTAGCGGAAAATAAAACTAAACTTTGCTGCTTCACCAAAAACCATATAAAAGAAGAAATGTATATAAACATACGGAGAACAAAAATCCAAAGAGCAAATGACATATCTTTCTTGATGATATTGGACCAAAAGCTATCCTGGAAAAAACACATCCATACGGTTAAACAAAAAGCACAAGGTAGACTAAAAATTATGAAATGCATTGCCGGATACAAGTGGGGAGCTCACCCCAGTACATTAATAACAATCTACAGAGGCTTAATTAGACCGATAATTGAATACGGAGCACCTTTTTTTTAAGACAGTAGCGGGGGGGGGGGGGGGCATCTGGCTGAACTGGATAAAATCCAGTTCATCGCTCTTCGCCTGTGCCTCGGCCTTATGCTGTCTACATCAACAAACATCTTGCTTGCAGAATCGAAGGAACCTCCGCTTTCTATCGGACGGGAAAAAATAACTATATCCCTAAGAAGGAGAACTACCAAATAACTACCCGCTTTATTCCAGAGTTTCATAAAAAACGAGCATATTATTAACTCCCTAGACTCTTACAACATCCCAAAATGCTACCCAATTTCCTTAGATGTACATGATGCACTTATTAACATTACCGTAGAGTTCGGAAAATCCCTTCAAACAGTAGAAAACCCGAATGATAACTTGAACAATTTTTTACAAAAAAAATGACCCGGGTACGTAGCGTTTTACACAGACGGCTCAAAGGACCCAGAAAAAAGGAAATGCGCAGGTGATCTTCACTCAGAGGAGGAGGAATTTTTTAAGGATATTGAAATCGATTTTTGAAAAAAGGGGGAAAAAAAGTATTAAAATATCATGCACCGGAAAGGGAAGAAAATAAAAATGGAACGGGAAGAAAAAACAAATAAAAAAATTAATTAATTTAAAAAAAAACAATAAAAATGTAGAGCGTAGAAAAGCATTAATATATATGGATTTAAAGGATTTGCTAAGGCAACAAGATAGGCATAAAAATAAATTAAATAGAAGTAAGGAACAGGGCGAAAAAAAATTAATTAATATAAAAGAAAACAAATTTACATATATACATAGTGACAAAAATATCCCCAGCTTCATCCAATCCCTCCAATACCTCAAGGTGGTTACGACGGCAAAACTGCTAGGCACGGCTGCTGCAACGCCGCAAGCTGCTATCACCACGGAAAGAAGTGAAACTAGACGGAACGCGGCATAAATCTGATAGAAAGAGGGGGAAGAAGAAGACAAAGGGTTAATGTTCTCCACAGCTGATTGTGAAGTCGCAGTAAGAAATTAAAGACCGGACGTGTTAAAAAAGGAAAACAGGATAATATAACATGTCCGCGGAAAAGAAGAGCACGGACGCTACGGACGACCCGGAACTGAGCGACTTGTTGGACAGTGAGTCGATCGGTTAATCTTATCGGCGATGTAGATACAGTTTAAACTAAAAAAAGTCAATCACCGGATTTGAACCTGTAATAGCTCTCCACGTACAGTCATTGTTTACAATCCCTTCCATTATCGTGACTCTTGGAATTTACCTATAAAAAAATTATGTCGTACCGGTTTTCGCGGAATTGCTTGAGAATTTTTTTTTTGCCATTCCGTGATAACCCGACAATTTTTTGTTGTGTTCTTACATAATAGACGCACGAGTCAAAGTGCAACTTGTTACTGGTGAAGTTGCGGATTCTATTTTATTTCACTTTTTTTTTCTTTTTTTAAATTTATTTTATTTCTTAATTCGAGCGATTGCAACACTCGTTAGAAAAAGTTTTATCGTGCTAATATCGTAATGCACTATTCCTAAATTTACTTTCCTGCTAAGTGAGTATAGAATGGCAATTCTCTGTAGCGTCTCTTTGTTAAAGGTGCTCTGGAGGACTTTGACAAAGTGCCGAAGACCAAAGCCACGAAGGATGAGGATGAGGTCAAAGCTGCGAAAGAGCTGTCGCAGGCCGTCGAGGAGGCTGTCGAGGAGGTTGTCGCGGACGAGACGTGGTCCCAGGACTTCATCAAACAAGCCGCTGATCAGTTTGAGAGGAATCTTCAGAATCTCATGCAGACTGGTAAAAAAAAAAAAAGGAAATTTCTGAAAACTTGTAGAGATTCCTACTTTATCGTCATCATTTATAACTAGGGGGGGAAAGTGACCTAGGAAGCTCGCTGCAAAAAATGGCACAGAGCGTGGCGAGCACCATCGGAACTGGACCCAGCGAAGGAGCTGATGGAGACGGAGTCGACTTTCAGGCCGCCATAGCACAGGCCCTCAAGGACTTGTCCGCTACATCGGAAAATTTACAGACGCAAGTCAGTAGAGAAAGCGTAACATACCCTTTTGCTTCCCAGACGAAAAATGTTGTCGGAATTTTTTGGAACAAAACAATTAAGCGATGTTCTATTTCTTTATTTATTTGTAGCACTTCCTATTGTGGAAGACAAACCGGAAATGGAAGTGAATTACGAAAAAGCGACGTGAAAATGTATCGTTTTCACGGTTTTTTTATACTGTCTTTACTTTATTATAACGATTTTTCTTTCTCGATCGCGTGGCCGGAGTTTTTTAAAGCATAAGAAAATGAATGGCTGTTCTTTTTATTTATTTTGTGGAAAACTTTTATTATGAAACGCAATTCGGAGAAGGAAGTAAATTATGAAAAAGCGACGTGATACTTTATCGTTTGCGCAGGTTTTTGTTATAGTGCCTTTATAACGAGACTTTTTTTTTCGTAGAACGCTACGCCTGCTATTAACGAAGCGTACCTGGCGGCGATGTTCGGTCAAGCCTCGTTGGACGATTCAGCCGGAGACATCCTTCCCTTCATGCAAGGAATGATGCAATCGATGCTGTCCAAGGAGGTCCTGTATCCGTCTTTGAAAGAACTCGTCGACAAATATCCTGCGTGGCTCGAGGAAAAAAAGACGTCCCTGCCCGCTGAGGATTTGGAGAGATACAAGAAACAGCTGGAGCTCATGCAGAAGGTAGCGTCGTCGCGGAATTGTTTATACGATTTTTTTAAAGAAAAAAAAAATCGTACGTACAAAAAAAAATGTTAATTAACAGGTGTGCACGGAATTGGAGAAAGAGAAAGACGACGACGCGGAGGACGTGAAGAAACGACGTTTCGACACGATACTGTCGCTAATGCAGGAGCTGCAGAATTACGATCAGCCGCCCGAGGACCTCGTCGGCGCGCAGCATCCGTCCTTGTTTCAATTCGATCCCGAGGGAAACCCGATGATGCCGACGCTGCCGCCGGGAGTCGAGCCCCCGCAAAATTGCAGCGTTATGTGATGCGGCTGGACAGGCTCGGCGATAAACTTATACACGTGTACGAGAAAAGCCCGTGAAGCGAAAGCGTAGTGGTTGAAAAAAAAAGAAAAGAAAGTGTCGAGTATGTGTCGAGTACACATACTCGACACTTAGGTACATAGGTGTGGGATACTGACAAAACCTTTCGAATGCGTATGGAAAAAAGAGACGCAGTGGAATCATGCGCAGAAACTTGGAGAATCACAATTCTACCGTCTTTTTTTTTCACGTTTCAGAACCGTGACTTCCGGCCGATCTCGTCGTTCTTACCGTCACAATCGAGCTTCTTTTTTTCATTATTATTACTTTTTTTTAAACGACACCAGTAATCGAAACATGACGCATAACGTTTACCGTGCACATAATGATTATTAATTTATTGTTACAGAATGTTTTGCATTTGACTTTCGTGTTATTGTCAAGTGCCCGGAAGACCGGGCGTAAAGGAAGGTATATACTGTGTACAATAAAACGTATACTTTTTAACTGTTAAATCGGCCAGTCGCACCATGAAAGTTCTTTACTAAAAAAAGAAAAGTGGATAAGAAACAAAGAATCGATGAGCTTGGCGCTTCTTGGTCCCGTCGTTGCAAATGTTTCCCAGTACAGCGAAACCCAGTTTCGCTGTCTCTAGCGACATTGTGCGCTCGGAGTCATTGGTATTAATAGAAGTCTTCATGAAGCCAGGGATAACGCATCAACGACCGACAACGCATTGCCTTCCAACAGTTCTAAACTCTCATCTTCGCTCGTGCTAATGTGGTTTACTTTCGCCTCGGTTTTTCGCTTGGCGGCACTGGTTGTCGTGTCACCACCTCCGATAATCGTGAAATCACTTTCGGCAGTATATCATATATGGATAGCATTGGCCGGCGCGGTTCTTTACCTGTGGCCAGTATCGGACACCTGAGTGTGGTGCTTAGGTTCCGACACACATTGAAGAAGAAAATATCATATGGCCCTGACAGGTTCTGCGTCTTGAACAACGACCACCAAACTACCTTCAAAGCGACCGAGAGAACGACCGGTCGTTTTCGGACAAAAATACGTCCGCGAAAACGACTGTCAAAACGACTTTATCCATGTCCGTACCAGCCACATACGAGCAGCTTCCAGAGAGGGCTTTCAGTCAGCTGGTTTTACAATTAATAAGCGAATCAACTACCGCGAAAACGACTGTTCAAAACACCTGTCAGTCCGGTCGTTTTTAGGCAGTCACTCCTTACAGCAAAAGTGCTTATTGCAATCACTTTCATGCTCATTTTAATCCTATCACCCATCCGTGTTGTAGTATATCTTCGCACCAACTGCATCGATGCAGCTGAAATTTGCTGCGCAGTACGATTTGATCGTTGACATGAAGTCTGGAAAATATTTATTTATTTATTTATTTATTTATTTATTTAATTCAATTTACGGGGACAAGCCCCTTTGTACAATATTATCATATTATGTTATTATTATATTATGAGTGGGAGAAGGGAGCAAAACGGGACATCCAAAAATGATTGGAATCTTGCGTTTTTCTCACTGTCCCATTTTAACCCACTGTCCCATTCTGCCCCGCTCTACCCTACTTGAATGGGTATCCGGTTAGCCGCGCGCTGGCTAGTTTTATTTTCAACCGAAGAATCAACCGCATTAACGACAACCGGACTGAAGGGTCTTTTGAACGCTCGTTTCCGCGGTTGTTCGTGCAGTCATAAAATGTAAAACGACCTGACTGAAAGCTGTCACTGGAAGCTGCTCGTATGTGGCTCGCACGGACGCGGATGAAGTCATTTCAACAGTCGTTTTACTGGAGGTATTTTTGTCCGAAAACGACCGGTCGTTTTCTCGTGCCCACACCGTGAATGTGGGCACGCAACATTGACCACGAATAAGCTGTACACCAAAGAGTGAACACACTACCAACTGAACACTCAACAACTACATACAAATAACCGCATACTTAAGGGGGCGCTATTCTCGATTGATGTCCCCATGATAGATTAGGACACACTACATAAGCGATACTCCCCTCGAAGAGAACCTAAGTGTCAGAATAATGTTCACCCTGGAATTACGCGCTCTTAGTATTGCGTTGCGAACTAGCCCCCCTTATATTGTCACAATACGACATGGGCATTTTGACTTAGTGACCTAAAGTGGCTGCAGTTGTGTTGAGTTGTCGAATGTTCAGTTGTTGGGGTGTTCAATTGGTAGTGTGTACACTCTTTCGGTGTTGATTTGGCTTGGTATACAGCCTGTTCGTGGTCATATGTTTGCGTGTGAACGTTCACGGTGTACAGTTTTCCCCGTTTTCCCTGATAACAAGCGCCACGAAAATGATCAATATTGGCGCGATATTTGCGACATGTGCGGTACATGTCGCAATTATTGCGCCAACTGCTACTTTTTGTGCCGCTTGTCTATCAGGGTTGCTGTCGACATCTTCGGTGTCCTCCTGATATCTTCATCTTCTTTTCAATTTGGCAGCATCCGCAACGGCGAATAACGCCTAGCCACAGGAACAGTCCTCCTGATAAACTGCCGCAATTTTCAGTTCCAGAGCAGACCACGGTCGTATAGACGTCTCTCTACTCACGTGGCTGCAAGAGGCGAACGAGAGAAAAGCGCTTGCGCACGAGGGACGCTGCGATTGGTCGGCTTTCGTACAGAGGTTTGGTTGAAATAACAAAATTTTCGCGTGTATTTCAGCTTCACGTTAATGATATACATATATATACGTTACCACTATTCGACTTCATAATCGCGAGTTAAGGTTAGTATAACACTCATCGCGTTATCGCGCGGCGACGGTGATTGGATTTTAGGTTGAATTATAGGCGAGACAAATAGTGGCGCTGCTTCTTTCGTTTATTGTTTGCTTTTCTTTTGCGCACGTGACGAGTGTCAACAACGTATTTGTCAACAGTCCGCCGGCGCATCGCAGCGGTATGGACAGTGCGGAGATGGACGAACTTCCGGCCGATATAGTACTCAACGATTCGGCCGTTAGCACGGGAGCTGAAAACTCGCAGGACTCGCAGGAGGAGGCCGAGAGCGGACCGACCGTCGATCAGGAGCAGCGAGAGAAACTCGTCAAACTTCCGATCGGCAGAGTTCGAAACATCGTTAAAATGGATCCGGACGTTAATCTCGTTAATCAGGAGGCCGTGTTTTTGATAACTAAGTCGGCGGTAATTCACAATCTCGTTGAACCCTCTTTCACGAGAAGTTCGATTATCGGGGAGACCGAGGCAAAATGGCACAGCGGGGCAAAACGAAACAGTGAGGGCAAAACTCAATTTTCCAATAATTTTTGGATGCCCCGTTTTATCCCAACGATACATCCGCATTTTCGAACCCGTTTTGCCCCACCTACCACCATCGCCACCATCCCAAGGTTGTTGGAGAATTGCGTTTTGTCTCATCATCCCGTTTTGCCCCGGTGTGCCATTTTACCCCGCTCTCCCCTATATGACCATATACTGAACAGCTAAAAATAAAAAAAATGAAAAATGGTTTCATTTCGCAGGAACTGTTCATTGACTCGCTGGCCAAAGAGGCCTACAAGTTTACTGCGCAGACGAAGAAGAAGACTGTACAGAAGAGAGACCTGGAGAGCGCCATAGACAACGTCGACGCTCTCGTTTTCCTTGAAGGAATGCTGGACCAATGCTCTATCTAAGAATTTTTTGTTGTACACCGTAAGCTAGGATAATAAATTAATATTTTTTTTATACCTTGTAACTTTCGATGCGAACATTTCATTCTGTAAACTATGGGAGTTTTCACAGCTATTGGATGGACAGGATGGGTTGAATCCATGGAGAATCGTTTTTCTGGGATTTTTTCATTGTAGCTGCAATTCGAGTTTAATTTCTTTTTAACTCTCGACTGCCCAGAGGGGAAAAGATGGGAGTCGGGCGTTTGGCGGTGATCACGTGACTGCTTGTTTTCTCCGTATCCAGTTTGCTCCGAATCGACAAAAAATCTCTTAACAAAATTTGGCAAGCAGTTTCTTCTGAATCATTATCTATATTTTTTTGCAGGTTTTGTTACGTTTTCAGTTTAGAGAATGGAGTCATCCTGGCGATACATCCCTCTTCGGCAGTGTTCTGTATAGCCATAATCGCACGGCAATTGGCGAGAAAAAAAAATCAAAAAAACCTGTCGCGAGAAAACCGACGAAAGATATACGGGACGATAGCATGTATATTGGCCGATAATCATACAAGGTGCATCACTAAGAGATTAAAAAAAAAAACATCTCTTACAATCCGCTCACTTGCGCTTAGCTTTGCGACGTCGATTTTCAGTCTTCGTAGCCATTTGTTCGCCCGCCGGGCCGCCGCTCGCTCCGGCTTTGCTGTGGTTGTAGAGATTGTTAAGGAAATCTTCGAGATCAGCCTCGCTGAAAAAAATGGAATTAAGGGTTTTGCGTTACAGAATAATTTTTATTTCACTCGGTGTGTAAAATGCGGTTTTACGCACGCTTCGCGTGCGTACAACCTCGTTTGCACACCTTGTGAAATAAAATTTCGTACGATACTCATGCATAAAACGTTTTCTGAACTCGTGTGATTGCAACACTCGCCTTCGGCTCGTGCTGCAAACTCACACTCGTCAAATACTTCATGTTTCATAAAACCCTTCTCGTTTTTTTAAATGGCATTGTTAAAAATAAATTTCCATCAAAATTATAATTATTGAAAAATTTAGACAGATAATGACATATTACGGAGGGAGTCTTGCTGCGCGCTGACTTCTCATAAGTTCGACAACAATAAGAGAAAAATTGCAAGTACTTCGTGATGGTGTAAAAATCTGAAAAAAATCATGTATACTAAAGGTACTGAGAAGATTAATTTTGCATAATAATAATTGCAAAAT
>JAPYZD010004165.1:0-11710 GCA_030522725.1 Ichneumoninae sp. B BG-2022a
TGCCGGATAGATCTTGCCGGATAGATCTTGCCGGATAGATCTTGCCGGATAGATCTTGCCGGATAGATCTTGCCGGATAGATCTTGCCGGATAGATCTTCCCGGATAGATCTTCCCGGATAGATCTTCCCGGATAGATCTTCCCGGATAGATCTTCCCGGATAGATCTTCCCGGATAGATCTTCCCGGATAGATCTTTCCGGATAGATCTTGCCGCATAGATCTTGCCGCATAGATCTTGCTGCATAGATCTTGTTGCATAGATCTTGTTCATCGTGAAATGAGTACAAAAGCGCCGTACAAATGAAAGTGACCTGGAAACGCTTCCACACATCTCTTAACCATAAAGAGAGGCAAACGGCGATGCGCCCAGATGTGAAAAAATGGTGATGCAATTTTCGCGCATGTGCTGGTGATCTCTAGCACACTGCCCGTCATTGATGTCTGGTTTTTCTATCTTGACAGATATCTCGCTGGATGTATTTAACGGGATCATTCAAGATATCGAGGAAGACCAGGCATCAGTGTCAGGCAATGCACGATGGTACTCCGTGCGGTTGAAAGCGTCCCGTTCCCAATCCCTCGAGATTTTCCGCATACACAGTCACGTCCCGAACGAGCTTGGCAATGTTCGCCGAACTACTTCGTTCAAATTTGGAATGGAGCAAACGAGCTGTTAGATTCACCTGCGACTCGTTGGAAAAGCGTCTCGACCGTTCGCGAGCCGTGACGGGCAGTCAAGAATTCCCGGACTCTGATGAGACTCCATTTGCGACCTCGTTTAGAAGCAGAAGCGTCGACGGAACAACCGTCGCCACTGGAAGCTTCCGCTCCGGTCTCGTCGACGCTCGTCTGCCGCGGTGTTTCCACTTTCAGTTGGATGGACATGTTGGTCAGGTGTACCCTGCTGTCGTATATTCTGTCAAGCGAGAACAATTCGCTGGACAAACGGGCGAAGCCTTCCCGAGCCAGCCACACTTTTAGCGGCCGGAAGGACGTTACCAGGACGTAGATACGGAGATCGAACTTCCTACCTGTTACAATGAAACGCGAGAAGGTCAACTCGGCGACCCACCCAATGTGACCTAGTACTTTTTGTCACTATGACACGATGGTGGGGAATCAAATTCCAGTCAAGAAGAATTCAAGTCAAGAAGAATTCAAGGAAATAAGAATTCAAGTCAAGACCTATTCAAGTCAAGAAGAATTCAAGTCAAGAAGAATTCAAGGAAATAAGAATTCAAGTCAAGACCTATTCAAGTCAAGAAGAATTCAAGTCAAGAAGAATTCCAGTCAAGATGAATTCAAGTCAAGAAGAATTCAAGTCAAGAAGAATTCAAGTCAAGAAGAATTCAAGTCAAGAAGCACTGAAGTCAAGAAGAATTCAAGTAAAGAAGCATTCGAGTCAAGAAGAATTCAAGTAAAGAAGAATTCAAGTCAAGAAGAATTCAAGTAAAGAAGAATTCAAGTCAAGAAGAATTCCAGTCAAGATGAATTCCAGTCAAGATAAATTCAAGTCAAGATGAATTCCAGTCAAGATGAATTCCAGTCAAGATGAATTCCAGTCAAGATGAATTCGTTTGCCAATAGCAGCGAAAGTGGTAATTTATTGGGTCCCTTCATGAGTTCCGGATATTTGACAAATACCTGCAAGCAGATAAGGATCTTCCAGATACTTTTGGACGACGAAGCTTTCGCTGGTGTTGTTGCCGCTCTCTTCGTTCGCCCGTCTAGTAGTCGATTCCCTTGATCGCCAATCAGCGAGGTCCTTCAGCCTTCTGAACAAAAAAATGCCACGGCCCTGCGAACCCGCAGCAGGCTTGACGATCCACGTGCATCCTCCCTGTCTGTTGTACTCCTCAACGAGCATTCTGTACTCGTTCGGCAACTCGAACGTAATTGGCATGGAATCCGCAAGCGCCGCTTCACCGGGCTTTCCAAATTTCCTGAGCAACTTCCTGAATCTCTTGAGGTTTCTCCAGAGGTAGTCTTTGCGCGTGAGCTCGTAGTGATTACGGAAATGAGGAATTTTCTGGCGCGAATCCAGTTTCAGATCCAGGGCGTTGCGGACCTCCGACCTTTCGCACCACCAGATATTCCAACTCATGTCCTTCGCATCCGTCACCTAATCGGGTTTACTCGATTTTTTTCCAGACATTAATACACCCCAAGATTTCATTAAAACACCCCTTTAGGTTATAACCTTGTACTTTTTAATTTGGTATTATTGTGTAAAATGACTAAAGGTCTGCCATTACTACCTCAGCATATCAGCATAGGATTTCAGTTTATCAGCATAGCGCCGGTTTTATAATGAAGAAAAGCGTTTGAAGGTACAAAAATTAAGTCATGAGTTGTAGGGTTAACTTTGAGTTTAAGATTTTAGGCCAAAATTGTTTTATTTTTATTTTTTCTAAAGTATAGATAGATAGATAGATTTGTTTATTTCGTGTTCTAAGGCCTAAGTCCCCTAAGAACACCGTGCCACCAACCAAAAAACCAGCATAAAAGAAAACTGTGAAAATAACATAAGGTAATGCGAAAACAATAATACAAAATATTACAACAAAACTAATGAGATAATAATAAAATCCAAAAGAATATAAATAATAAGAATATAGAATATAATAATAGAAAATAATAATAAAATATCATAATAATAAAATAGCATAAAAGTATAAACTTTTTAACGAAGTAATGACGATTTACCTGAATCCAACCTCTAGCGAGCATTACATTGGTCTGCGTCGATCCGTCGAAATCGCAACGAAACTTGATAACCCTGCCGTTGTCGAAGTTCGTCCTGCCGGAAGAGGAATGCTTGTTCTTCGTTTTCGCATCGTCGGGTGATTCCGGGACGTTGTGCATAGCCTCAAGATGTTTCGCCCGACGTCGATAGCTGTGTAAAAAAAAAAACGATTTTTTTCAGGGCGCACTTCACTTCCCTTCGATACGACTATTCGTCTCGACTTTTCGCGATTTCTTTCGCTCTCGATATTCCCACCGAAAAAAATATCGCTTATGTCATGTTTTCGGTAGGCGGAGATATCGTACTCGATACTGGTACCGAGAAGAGCATAAAGTCTGAATGAGACTGTTTCCCATTGTGCGCCCCCCCCCCTCCCCCCGTTTCTCCCTCTCATCTTTGTTGCGATTTTTCTCGCGTTGCATTCCGCACTGGCGTCTGTACCCCGGAGGCACCTGGAGATGAAACTTCTCAACTCGAAAGCCTCTATTTCGCACAATATTCCATCCCCGATTCCCTCCGCACATACAGCCACAATAGATCAAGGAATAAAAAGTTTTTCCCATTGAAATCGGGCCGGGATGAGGAGAGTCTGGATGAAAAGTTATGGAATCGTTGGCCCTATTCTTTGCAAATTATTTGGACCATTCATTTTATTTATTCGTTATTTTATTTTTCGTCTTATCCACATTTTTATGATAAACCATAAAAGAAAAAAATTATAAAATAGCCGCGTGATATTTTTCATAGTCATGCATAGCATTTTTTATTCATATTTTTAACCCTGATGGATACCGGAGTTAAATAAATAAAAAAATTCCAAACATTGTACAGTATTAGTCCATTCCCGTTTCAAATTTAAGATCGATACCTCCAAGTTTACTCAAATTAGACGATTTTTAGTCATTTTTCAAAAAAACTCAAAATCCCATATAATCTTACCACTTTGATGGATTTTTACCAAATTCAATACCAAAGGTCGTTGATCAAAGTAGTATATTTATGTGTAGTTTTAGGACGATTGCTCTAAATTTACGTAAGTTAGAGCTACCACAGAATTTCCAAAAAATGGAAACTCGCATAAAATCTCCATTTGGGCTTCAATGTTCACGAAAATAGCACTGAACGAAGCAACGTGGTCGCTTTACTAGTGTACCAAATTTCAACTCGCTGTCTCAAGCCATTTCCGAGTTATAGTAATTTTAAACGATGCAACTCTGTCACATACACACACACACATACATTCGGACGCCAGCTAAAAATCATATTTCTCGACGTTTTAGACTATTTTAAGTATTCTGACATTAAAATCTCAATTTTTTTTAACGAAAACAAAGCTTCCTCTATGAGGAAGCAAAATGATTAACTTTGTTATTGATCTTTTGTTCAATCGCGGATCTTATTTCCAATATTTCCAGCAAATTCAGCCTGACAAATATGCGGCATGTTTTAATAGATCAGATTGATTCGTTTCCACCCCGCATCTTATTTCCATTATTTCCATGAAATTCATCCTGACAAGCATGTGAAATAAAAACGAAAATCAAATCGATTCCTTTCCACCGCGCTGTGTATATAACATAGACACATACGCACACATTCGATCGCCAGCTAAAAAACGCAATAAAGATTTTACCAAAAAATAGCTTTCTCGCTGGAAAAAAAAAAAAAAAAAAAAAAAATGTATGGAAGTATGGTAAAGGAAGAAAGTCCCATACCATATGCGAAGACATTCGTGCACACGCGCGTCGTTAGAATAAATAAAGTTTCCCGACAGAAGCATCGAGCAGAAACTCTATGAAAGCGATGAAGCTATTGTTCGAGAATTGTTCAACTATTGCGCGCCACTCCGATAGCGTACAGTCACATTTGAGTGTCGTCACTTCAAAAAGTAAATAAAAGAAACGGGTCATTCACCTGCCGAATGGCGCGTGTCCGATTCTCTTCCACCTCTTGAATTTCCCTCCGTCGTCTGTTATGTCCATTTTTTAAAAATCTTTTCTCTCCCTCATGTGTGTACGCAGGCCAACAGTGTTTACGTCTAGCTTTCGTGTTGACGCTCTTACACTCGTCTGCTGCGTGCAGACGGATACGACACCCGGACAACTTTGCCAAAGGCACCCTCCGCCCTGTCTCGCTCCACTGTGCCCATGTTTCCTTTTAGTCAAAGCAGTCAAAGCTCGCGTGACTTCAGCGGCAGCCACGTCGTCGTCGTCGACGTCCTCGGAGTCGTATGTTTTCTCGAACACGAAGAGTCACGACACCTGTCCGATCACGACCCGGTCTTCATGACTCACTACCGATTAAGTCATCAGACTCGGGCCTTACATCGCCCCCTCCGCTCCGAAACGAAACAATCGACGTTTTTATTGTCCTCACGGCCGAGCGGTTGCGTAATGATTCGATGCGTTGGATACGGCTATCTTGCTCGCGGTATTATAAAATTTTGACCTTTTTCTCTTATGTATTATCAAATATTAACTATTTCTCTCGACATATTATAAAATATTTACCATTTTTTTTACGTATTGTAAAATACTTAAATTTTTTGTTAAACGTATTATTAAATATTGATAATTTCTTTCGACGTATTATAAAAAATTTACTACTTTTTTTTGGACGTGTTATAAAATATTGACAATTTCTGTCGACGATTGATGGAAAGAAAATCCTAAAAATAGTTCACTTCCAAGCCTTCCTAAAGTGCCCGGTCGGTAATGAAAACGGTATTAAACTTTTTTTTCACGGTTCTGCGCATGCGCGGTTGAAATAAAAATCTCATCTAAAGCTGTCGCGATATCCGCTTTCGATGACACTTCTCATTCGACGATACATAACACCACTCATCTTGGAAATTTATTACAGTTTTCATCACCGACCGTGCCATTTCAGGCGCTCTGACATCTGAAAGTTATAAATCCGTAAAAATTTGAGGACATTTTTAATCCTGTTTTAAATAAAGATTTCTTATAATGTATTACATCAGTTCTACGGGACAGCCTAGTTCTGGGCGCACGCAATTTATCCACCGATTGAATATCGATATTTTTGGAGAATCGATAAGAAGGCGCACGCTTTTCAATGTAACTCGCCCGACACTGCAATGCAATTTTTGCAGGTCAAACTGATGTGCTCTTTTCAACAGTCGGAAGTTCGTAGTTAGCGTAACGGCACTCCAGTTACATCATAATAAAAAAAATAACCCCGAGCCGGTGTCTCGTTACGCGGCGAGCGTGCTGGTTTCGCCGTGCTCCTCCCCTCGCTCGCCATAAACTTGCATCAGCTGTACCGTGGCCCATATTATCGATGCCAGTGTGTATGCGAGCGGGCCCGTATGTGCGCCCTTGTTAGACACTAATGCAAGGGTCCGTGTACTTGCAGTCGAAGGCCGTCCTCGAATCTGCGACGCGACGAATCCCAGTCACATCGAGCCATCCTCATATGTAAAGTGACCGTCTCGTGGCGTAACTTTATTTTTTCCAATTTTTTTTTTCTAATGCAGAATGGCGACAATTTTTTGTTTAAAATTACTGTCGACGACTGTACAGTTGGAAAATGATCGGAATTTATTTTTGTGGCATTTTTTCTTATGATAAAAAAAATTCTCTGAGGAGTGAGAAATATTAGTTACCGGTCATTTTACTCGCAGGCGAATTCAAAACGGATTTTAATTAAAAAGCGGTCGAAATTCATCAGTTAGTAAAATGCGTGGTAACTAAACTTTTTCACGAGAAGAAAGACATGTTATTTTTTCAAATTTTTTCAAATGCAAAATGCCGGTCATTTTTCTGTTCAATCACTCGAGCGACCCTCCGGAAGTGCAATAAAGGTCGACGACTGCACAGTTGGAAAATGACGGTCATTACTTTTTCTAGATTTTTTTTTGTTATAAAAAATTCTTGGAGGACCCAAAAATGTTATTCGATATTCTGACTCACCGACGAATTCTGACCGCATCTCAATTAAAGTAGGGTCAGAATTCGTCGGCGTAGTTCTAAAAAAAATGAGTTTTTATCATCCAATCGGGTAATGTGATAAAAAAACCCACTGCTCAAATGCATCGCCCAAAATGCCTCACCAGAGGGTCTCAGAAATCCAAAGCTCGAACTTTGTTTCATTAGCACAAAAAATAAAAATAAAAATAAAAACTAGAAAGCGTCTTCGACTACTTCCAAGATTCAATATCTGACTATGAATGGTCGCCTTAATTCGAAATACTCGGAGAGGAAGTGTATCGGAGAAGCATTGCGCGATGCGCCGGTTCGTCTGGCCTGGTTTGTGCATCGCCGCTCCCTATACCTATACGAAACTTGATCGAAGAGGATAAATATAAAAAAAACGTCATAAAACCACGAAGCTGCAGGGATGTCTTACGGCCCGATAAAAATATTTCTAGCGAGGTTTGTTTTTGTCGCCAGGATATCTGTCTCTGGCTCTCTCACCCTCCGCAGTTCCTCTCGTGTACACGCTATTTCGCTCGCTCCCCGCACCCTCCTCGTCGTTGCCCCCGCAATCCGTGGGACGATTCAATTTCCGGATGAGAGGAAGAGCCGAGTCGGAGGGAACACATTGCGCGTGGCTGACTCCACCCTCGGACTCTCGTCCGGATCTCCGATCCTCGGTTGCGTACACAAAAGCCTCGGTATTACGTGATCTCTCATGCTCGATTTAATTAATTCGCAATATCGCGCGGGCATTCGAGAATCTGCTCGTCGCCCCCGAGAGGACGTAACAAAATTATTGGTACAAAAGGGAGCTTTCGATACGCTGGAAAATTGACGATGTACCTGGACGTAGGACAGTTTTTTTAATGTTTTTGTTGTTGTTGTTTTTTTTTTTAACGAAAATCTTTATACTCTCGAAAGCTTCGGTGTTATGAAACTCGTTCGGCTCGTACCCATTTTATCGGAGGATTTTCCATTCGACGACAACCTATCGATCGGGTCGCGAAGCTTCGAATTTCAAAACTCACGCGTTTTTTCCATTTATTTCCTCCTTTTTGACGGGCGTTGTCAGCCGTGAGGAATGGATGGGTCTAGGTAAATGAGTTAAAATTCTCAACGCACAACCAGATGGCGGGGTTCGTTTACACACAAATCGGTGCTTACTTGCGTTGCGGAATTTTTATTCGACCGGTGATCGCGATGCCAAACATGTTAACATGAACATGTTCTTCGTTTCTTTCGCAACTATGGCGCTATCGTTCGTAAAATTACTCTGTAAAACTGTTTTTAACTATTATAAATGGTATATGCTGGACACCCTTCTTGTCGTAATTTTCCGGTGATTGTCGATATTTTATTCGACACCCTAGAAGAAATTTTAGACCATTATATCAGAACCCGATGAGGTCTTGACTGGGCTTTTTCAGGGTCTGATATAAAGTTGTAAAAATCTCACCACGGATAAGGTCGATTTTAATTAAGGTCCATTTTGGTTGAGGTTCATTTTAATTAAGGTCGATTTTAGTTAAGGTCGTTTTTAATTAAGGTCCATTTTGGCTGAGGTTGATTTTAATTAAGGTCGATTTTTGGCAATATTCCTACAATCTTCAAGTGGGGCTAGAGTTGGACATGCCAGGATGAATTGGGCCAAAAGCAGTCGAATCATAGACCTAAATCGATGCTGTTCCGAATTAGACAGCGATCCGAATCACCCATCGTTACTCTGCAGTCATTCATACTCCATTCTCCAAGTACCATCAGCATACAAAAATGTTACGCTCTAATAAACAAACTTTCATAAAAGCTAACCTTCTTCTACGATAAACAAGACAAGGATTGTATCTTTCTCGTCCAATTTCTCCAATTTCTCGTTTCCGGGGTGGAAAGTCAACTGTAGTGGTTACCCTTCGCTGTTGATGGATCTTCGAACTCAGCAGAGAACTTATCAGGGGAGCTCGAAAGAAGTAGGAAAAGGGGGTTTGAAACGATGCCCAAGAGTCAGCAGGGAACTTAAATCCGTTGAGGGGAATTCCATCATCGCTTCGTCTGCTTACAGATGTTCGCTTGTAAAATTCGCCTTCTGCAAGCGCGTCACACAGACGGAGTAGGGTAGGTCTTCATGATGTCATAATGGTCTCGCGACAGGGCTTTCCTCCTTTGCCGTTAAGACGACCCGACGCGGCTACTTGGGCGCTTCGTTTCGGCCGTTCCACCTTGCCGCTACTCGTGCCCCATTGTCATCCTCAACGTCTAAGCGCATTTGACGACGGCTTTTAAGATTTCACGACTCTCCGTCACCGTTGGTATTCCTCTCACCCATATTAGAATCAATACCTCTCACCGACACTTATGCCGAACAAGAGGGAAAGATGGTACTCATCCAAATTTTATAGGTTTGTTCTTTTTATTGCAACATCGCATAAACTGCTATGGTTAGTTGGTACGGAACCTACTCTCTTTCCTACTATATTGGTGGAAACCAAACCACTGCGGGAGTTACTTAGTGCGAGTGAACGTTAACTGTAACTATTACCAACTCCCAAAAGGGTGTCTTTAACACTCAGCCTTTTAAATTTGCTTCACGCCTTTTAAGATTTCACAACTCTCCGTTACCGGTATTTCTCTCACCCATATTAGAATCAGCACCTCTCACCGACACTTATGCCGAACAGGAGAGAAACACGGTACTCATTCACATTTTATAGATTTGTTGTTTTTATTGCAACGTCGCATAAACTGCTATGGTTAGTTGGGACGGGACTTACTCTCTTTCGTTTGGTGGAAACCAAACCACTGCGGGAGTTGCTCAGTGCGAGTGAACTTTAACTGAAACTGTTACCAACTCCCAAAAGGGTGTCTTTAAAAGTCGGCCTTTTAGGTTTGCTTCACGCCTTTTAAGATTTCACAACTCTCCGTCACCCACCCAGAAAAAAAATTTTTTTGACGGCCACCGTTTATTACGATTAAGTAACATATTTTAATTAATCTTAATAAACGGTGGCAGTCAAATAATTTTTTTTCTGGGTGTATCTCCTTTACCTACTCTGAGAGAAGGATTTAGTAAATATGACTATATCGCTTGGGGGATATTACCATAGCACATAGTAGTAGAAAATTGGTGCATCGCCTATGACTGGAAGTACCTACCGGATTTGCAGTAAGGTAGATATTATGGTAAAAATTGTTGGAAAATCTGGGACCTTCTGCCATAAGTGGCACCCCACTTGCGTACTACCATGAGCTATGGTAATTTTTCATGTATCTTTCTCCCAGTACATGCTAGAATCAACACAGGAAGGAATTACGATACTCATCAAAATGTCACATATTCTTTATTTCCTGTTATTGTAAGTTAACGTCGCATCAACTGCTGCGGTTATTTGAGACGGAACCGACCACATTTCGTCTAGTGGAATCCAAACCACTGTCGGAGTGACTCAGCATATTCGTTTGGCTGTAAAGATTGCACCTCAACCGACATATGTCTCGCAAATCCTACGACAGTTGCCAGGAGTTTCGTCGCGTCAGAATTTTTTTCCACCGACAAGACGACGACATCGGGATTCGGACCCAAAACCTTTTAGCACTTTGATTTCCATGCCAGTTCTTCAGCCGCGAGACCAAAGCCCGTCCAGAAACCGGGACGTTCAAAATTGTTCCCTTAAGGTTGGCCACCTCAACCTTCCGTCCGAGCAAAGTCAATGTCGCGTACGGACGGACACACGACGACTTGAAACCGGGGATAAAAATAATGCTGGCAGCGGCATTGGCCGCCGTCGTAGCTGGCATCCCGAAAGATTCGCTGAGCAACGTAGCCGCGCGGATGGACCGCTGCGGAAAGACGCAGAATGTTCGCGGCCAGTGTCGGCTCTGCCCGTCCAACTGCAGTGGCCAAATAATTCGAGAGTCCAATCGCGTCTCCGTCGAATTCCCGAAGTCGTTTTTAACTGCTGGATAAGATGTCCTCTTATTTTTGCACGAATCGCTGGCATTCTCTGCTCGATTTCGGCTGCTGTTGCCGTCGCTGCTCCTGTCGTTTCTCGTTTCGCGATTGCACGAGCGGCGCGAAGCGACGCGACGACAGATTCGACTACGTTGAATATTTACCACTTGTTCAGCAGGTAAGCTTTGCGCCGAAGCTTACTCTGCTAGCTTGTTGTCTTTCATTATAATCAACGTTAAAGTGACACGGAATTCTGTCGTTCCTTCACTGCAGCACTCCGATCGCTCCCCGATCGCCAATTTGCCCAATTCGGTCGATACGAAAGCGCACCGTCGGTGGGACGAACCCGATTGCCCCGACAATGCGAGCAGTGACGGTTATCGCCACATTTGCTTCGCGTGAGAACATAACAAACGGCTGCTTATCTGGTGTAAAGTCATTGATTACAATCATATCAATGGTTGTAATTTTGATTACAACCATTCCATGGTCCCAATATCGATTGCAACTATGTCAATGGTTGCAATATTGATGACAACCGCATCAATGATTGTACACCCAGAAAAAAATGTATTTGAAGGCCATCGTTTATTTGGTTTAAGTAAAATATTTATTGGATTTAAATAAATATTTATTTAAATTAAGTAAATAGTTACTTAAATGAAATAAATAGTTACTTAAATGAAATAAATATTTATTGAAATCAAATAAATATTTTACTTAAACCAAATAAACGGTGACCGTGAAATAAATTTATTTTCTGGGTGTAATATTGATTACAACCACATCAATGGTTGTTATACCATTGACATATAGCATGAACGATCGGTCATCCATGGGACGATTTAGACGGGAAAATGATTATATTAATGGTCTCCGCATTGGCAATCTAGGGTCAATCGCGAATCATGGATATAACCTGAAGGCGTTTACGAATTTCTGAAAAAATATCCCAAAATCCGCACTCGCCCGAAGTTACTACACTGATAAAAAAATACGGTTGAATCAACTAAGATTCGGGCAGGGACGTTCAACTAAAGATTTTGTTGATACAGCTAAAAAATTAGTTAGTTCAACA
>JAPYZD010004166.1:0-11708 GCA_030522725.1 Ichneumoninae sp. B BG-2022a
GTGAAAAGGAAAAGACATCATAATATTTATTTCCGGCTTACCTTTTTTATCACGCGTAAGAGAATTGTTTTTCCGCCTTTAAGTTTGTTTTTCGGGATCCGCCGAATAGTTCAATGATTGGGAGAAAAAGAAACAATTAAATAAATAAAACGGAACAATACATAAAACAATTACGTGAGGGCGATAGAATTCCGCTACTTGTTTTGTGTGTTTTTGTTTTTTTTTTTTTCATGTTGAGGTGAAAAGGAAATGGCAGCACCATATTTATATCCGGGTTACCTTTTTTTTTATCATGCGTAAGAGAATTGTTTTTCTGCGTTTAAGTTTGTTTTTCGGGATTCGCCGAATAGTTCAATGATTGGGAGAAAAAGAAAGAATTAAATAAATAAAACGGAACAAAACATAAAACAATGCAGGGGAGGTGAAAGGATTCCACTATTTGTTTAGTGTATTTTTGTTTTTTTTTGTTTCATGTAGAGGTGATCACGAAATGGCATCATAATATTTATTTCCGGGTTACCTTTTTTTCGCTACACGTGAAGAGTAAGAAAAGTTTGTACTTTTTTACAACAGCTTATTGTCAACAAACGTCCACAATTTTTGATACGTTAATTTTCCGCTCGCAGCATACGGCTCTAGTTTTGTGCACAAAAGGACAAACCAATTTTTTTAATGACACGGGATATAAAAGGCCGGTTTTGTATGTTCAAACCTGAACAAAAACGAGCTCGTCACTTATTAAGCAATATTATTTTTACGAAATTATTTTTTCACTGTCTACGAGAATTTTTTCTCCTCCACATCGGTTATTCTGCATGTATACCCGAGCAGTTTAACGACTACGTGAAAAAAAATTATAATTCGTTCGTCAATAATGTAATTAATTTGCTCAATCAAGTACGCCCAGAAATTTTCGTTTTTGTCTCCGGCCACCGTTTATTTGGTTTAAGTAAAATATTTATTTGATTTAAATAAATATTTCTTTCATTTAAATCAAATAAATTTTTTTTCAGGGTGTAGTGACTTTCGCTATTTTCCCAAACAGGTATCTTCCCTTTCCGACGGATTGCATCATAACATAAAAAATAAATTCCAACTTGCATGTAAACAACCGAACTAATCCCTACAAAAAAGGTATCTGACTCAATACTAACCGACTGGAGTCTCTTCATTCCAAAAGGAATCATCTAAGGTATAGTCGGCTTCTGAAACACATAAAAAAAGAATTACAAGATAGTATTATCGATCTCGTCCGCAGTGTATACAAGGTCTATTGAATTCCGCCCCCTCCCCCGCGCCGTGCTTGCATGCGCTCTTATCACTCCCTTTCCTCTCCTCTTTTTTCCTTCTTATTCTGCCTCCGCTTCTCGAAAGTAGCATTATACCTATAAGAAAGCAAGTGGGAGCAGCGGCAGCGCAAGAAGAAGCCTGAATTTCTTTCTCCGAATGGAGAAAAGCTTTCTTCTCCTTCTTCGTTCTGGTCCATCTGTCTAATTCTACATCCACTTCCTTTCTTCCCTTCTCTCTGCCCCTTTACCCGCCCCCCCCTCCCGCCCCCTCTCTCTTTCGCTGTAATTGGCTCACTCCGGTAAAACTCGGCTAAACTCCTCGCAGCCACTCGTGTACCCTCTTCGCCAACAGTAGCATCAACAGCACCGCCAGCCAGAATAGAGCACGGGGATAGAGTACAGGGCTTGCCATCTATCTCCCCCCCTCCGGCCCCTGATGGGAGGAACGGAGTAGAAACTGCTTTCACGACTAGACAGTCTACTAGTCTGTCTTCTGACATATAAATAGATAAATATATATGTCTATATATGTGTATGTTCTATGCATAAAAATATTTTGAAGAATTATCCAATTAATGTTATTGTGATAAATATGTATTTTAGAGTAAGAGGGGTGAATATGGACCATATTCTTGGATAGTTTTACTGTAAGATTTGTATGCACTGTATGTAGGGGCCAGGGGGCAAAACGCACCCGCGGGGCAAAAGGGACCAGTAGCTTGTGTCTTAGATGGAACATACTTTTTTCTTTATTTTTCAGTGTATTTTGCCCCACTAGAGCACGGGGATAGAGTACAGAGCTTGCCATCTATCTCCCCCCCCCCCCCTCTCCGGCCCCTGATGGGAGGAACGGAGTAGAAACTGCTTTCACGACTAGACAGTCTACTAGCCTGTCTTCTGACATATAAATAGATAAATATATATAAGTCTATATACGTGTATGTTCTATGTATACAAATAATTTGAAAAATAAATATGTATTTTAGAGTAGGAGGGGTGAATATGGACCATCCCGATTAGCATGTACATTGATTATGGGAGGAGTGGAGGGATATTGGATACTTTTATTATGCGTACGGTGGGTACGATTTGTATGCACTGTATGTAGGGACCAGGGGGCAAAACGCACCCCCGGGGCAAAAGGGATCAGTACCTTGTGTCTTAGATGGAACATACTTTTTTCTTTATTTTCCAGTCCATTTTGCCCCACTAGAGCACGGGGATAGAGTACAGGGCTTGCCATCTATCTCTCCCCCCTCCCCCCTCTCCGGCCTCTGATGGGAGGAACGGAGTAGAAACTGCTTTCACGACTAGACAGTCTACTAGCCAGTCTTCTGACATATAAATAGATAAATATATATACGTGTATGTTCTATGTATAAAAATATTTTTTGAAAAATTATGCTAATTAAAGTTATTGTGATAAATATGTATTTTAGAGTAAGAGGGGTGAATATGGACCATCCCGATTAGCATGTACATTGATTATAGGAGGAGCGGAGGGATATTGGATACTTTTATTATGCGTACGGTGGGTACGATTTGTATGCACTGTATATACGGGCCAGGGGGCAAAACGGACCCCCGGGGCAAAAGGGACCAGTAGCTTGTGTCTTAGATGGAACATACTTTTTTCTTTATTTTCCAGTCCATTTTGCCCCTTTCGTAGTATAGTGTGTAGAGTAGTATGCAGCGAAGGTAGGGTGGCATAGAACTTTATCTACATATATAACCCCTAACGGTCATCTCCTGATGATTATCTCCCGAAAAGAGTAACGCCCGAAACGTATATCGCCTGAAAATTTAAACCCCGAAAAATTAAACCCCAAAACGCTAATCCCTCGAAATGTTAAGGATCGAAACGTTATTTTATTAAAATATTGCGGCGTTAATTTCGCTTCAAACCCAATATTTTAGATTTTAATCCCAAAATTTCTATACGAGTGCGAAAAATCTTTTTCTGATGCGTGGGAGTTTGCAGCACGAACCGAAGGTAAGCGTTGCCATCGAGTTCAGAAAAAAAACATTTCACACCGACAAAAAATATTTCATAAAAAATTGCAATACATTTTTCACGTTTTTCAACGTCCTCGAACGGGACGATAAAACGATTGTAAAACATTGCACAAGGCCCTATTTTGGGTATTTTTTGCCGTGGACACTCTAGGCAACCCAGATTTTTCCTAGCTCCATTGGGAGCCGAGATATCGACCTTTGAAATTGACGAAAATTGGCGTTTTTCCAAAAATTACTAAAAAATGAAAAAATCGTTGTTCAATCGACTTTTTTAAATTTTAAGGCTATATTTCACGTATTTTTTCCCGCTGATTACGAATATAACAATTATTTCACTCCCAACCCAACATTTTCCATTTAAATCCCAAAAATACGATTTTTCGTGCATAAAATCGAGACTTTCAATGTCTCATTGTACTTTAGTCTTAAAAAGGCAAGCGGATTCGTGTTTAGAGGGGAAAAAATACGTGGCAAAATCGAAATACGTGGCAGTTCATTTTAAAAAAAGACAAAAATATTTACTAAACTAAATACATCATCTATAAAGGGTATTTGAAGGATAAGGGGCCAAGACGGATTTTATTTGAGACAAGGTTTTTTTTTGTTCCGTGAAAAAAAAATAGTGGTTCGTTTTGCCCCGCTGTTCCCTATATGTGTTCATATACATGTATACGTGTAAGGTGAAGAGCGTCACGCTACTGTCCAAGTCCTTTCGCCAGGAATAACCGTGGAGCGCGACGTCGCGAATTATCTATAAGTGACAAGCAGAGAGACAATCCTTCTTCCTCCGCGTTATATCCGGGCAAATCTACTTTACAGGGTTTCTGCAATCCTAGATATATACCTATTTTTATAATGCGCATACATATTCATGGGACACCCGAGCCAGCTGTTAAAGTAGTAAACCAAATGGAAACGAATAGCGCCGAGTCACGAAACTGGCAAAATATTTTTATTTCATTATTTGTTTTACATAGTTTTCGTCTTATTTTTACCTTTTTTTCATTGATTGGAGAATCGAGCCGATCGTGTTTCATGAAAAATTTTACACTTTTTCAAAATTTAATTCTTCTATCCAATTATTTATTTGTTGGTCCAAACAATGCCCTATACATCTCTATGTTGTTGTTCAGTCGCTTTCATTGACATTGCCAATGGGCCATTGACCGGAGCCCGTCACCTCTCTTTATTATCATTTTTCTAAATTCTTCAAACATTTATTATTACTTTTCTAAAATCCTCAAATCTTTATTATCATTTTTCCAAATTCCTCCAATCTTTATTATCATTTGTCTAAATTCCTCATATCTTTATTATCACTTTTCTAAATTCTTCAAATCTGCACTATCATTTTTCTAAATTTTTCAAACCTTTATCACTTTTCTAAATTCTTCAAATCTTCACTATCATTTTTGTAATTCTTCAAACCTTTATTATCACTGTTCTAAATTCCTCAAATCTTTATTATCATTTTTCCAAATTCCTCATATCTTTATTATCACTTTTCTAAATTCCTCATATCTTTATTATCACTTTTCTAAATTCTTCAAATCATTATTACCGTTTTTCAAAATTTTTCAAATCTTCACTATCATTTTTCAAAATTCTTCAAACCTTTAATATCACTTTTCTAAATTCCTCAAACGTTTATCGTAATTTTTCCAAATCCCTAAAAACTATTATTACCGAAAAAAAGAGTTTAAATCCGACTCCAACCCGCCGTTTAAATTTCATCAGAGGCCCGTTCCCTTTATCCTGTCCCACCCTCGGTCCCTCGGCCTAAAACACAAGGCGAGCTTATTTTACGCTCCTTCTTGTGTGCGCTTGACGCTGCCGCTGTTGCACGGACCTGCGGTGGTTGAACGCGCTCGCCCACCACGACTCACTGCGTGTTCTTCTGTTCCCGTCCGAAAGCTCACGGGAGGGAATAAGCTCGCCTGTCATCGAGGGGGTCGCGGTGCGCGGGGGGGGGGGGTTGTTCCGGAGAGAACGGGAGGAAACTGGGCAGAGTGGGATGGAGAACACCAGAGAGCTGGGCTATCGATCGTGACCAACGGAAAATTGCGAGCCCCGGAATTCCCGTCACGTGCAGCAGCAGCAGCAGCAGCAAGCAAGCAGCAGTTCACTCCCGGGTAAGGGCCGAGCCAGAATTCCACGTACTACATAACCGACGAGATGGAGTGTGAGTTGGAAAAAAAAAAAGTGTGGATGGATAGTTCGGTACAGAGGCATGGAATTCGCGAGCGGAGAGAACAGTGGCGAAAGAGGTGACGAGGCGAGCCACAACCTCGGTGATTATTCAGGAGGGTTTTCGTTTACTCTTGTTTATCTCACGAAAAACCACCCCGATGACCGCGCCAGGCTCCACGCTTAAGCTTCAATTCGCGTGGAGGAAAGGGAGTTTTTTTAGCTTTTATGGCAGTTTTTCGGATCCCTCGTTCAGGTTCGGTGGAGCTTTTTGTTGGATTTGGTTCTGAAGCGTTTAGTTTCTGAACCGGATGTCCAATCGACGCGGGGGCGAGACCGAGTCGTTGGTTACATTGTGGCGTATCGATTTCAGTACAAACAAACGGAAAACTAGTCGTGTTTGGCGAAGTTAAGAGACGATTAATTGGCCGGGCGAACGGACGGTCTTCGAGGGAGAAAGGCTCTGCGTCCGTAACGACGTTTACCGGGCGTAACGAGGGCGCAGGGAAAACATTCGATATCGCTGTTTCAAAGTATTTTCTACTTTGGTCAAAATTGAACTCTCTTAATTTTTTTCGTATGAGCTCGGGATTTTTTTCGCACGGTCACAAGATTCGTTCCTAACAGTCGATCGTATAGAATTTTCGAGCTAGTGTTCAATTGCAGAGAAATTACAAAAAAACAGTTTAAAAAATGCAAAACCAAAAGTCGTGAAATCTATGGGAATTTCTTGTTTAGCTTCGGCTTTCCCGATTTCTCCAATTCGGTCTCTTTCCGCGTCGTCCCTTCCGCCCTATATCTTCCTCCAAAGAGATTTTTTTCAATATTATTTTTTTTTAATGTCCACGTTAATAAAAGTTGAATTCATAACATTTTTTGTGTCCGCGGCCGGGATTTTTTTTCGCACTCTCGCAAGCGCCGTTACTAACAGTCGGTCATAGAGAATTGTCGGCGAAATTTGCAATTACCAAGAAATAAAAAAAAAACCGCTTTAAAACTAAAAAAACAAAAGAATATTTAAAAATCCTGAAATCAATGAAAATTCCGTCTTCGGCTTCAGCCTTCGCGATTTCCCAAATTCGGTCCCTTCCGCCCAATATCTTCCTCCAAAGAATTTTTTTTTTCAATATTATTGTTTAAAATTGTACATTGTTATAAAAGTTGAATTCATAAAATTTTTTGTGTCCGCGCCTGGGATATTTTTCGCCCTCTCGCCAGCGCCGTTACTAACAGTCGGTCATAGAGAATTCTCGGCCAAATTGCAATTACCAAGAAACAAAAAAAAACCACTTTAAAACTCAAAAAACAAAAAAATATTTAAAAATCCTGAAATCAATGAAAATTCCGGCTTCAGCTTCAGTCTTCGCGATCTCCCCAATTCGGTCCCTCCCTGCCTCGTCCCTTCCGCCCAATATCTTTCTCCGAGGAAGAATTTTTTCCCGTGTCAGCAGAAAAAGAAGGGAAATAGTCGCCCAAAGTAAGGTTTCCATCCGAGCGGAATCGAATTCATCGAAAGATGCATTATAGATTGTGGCTAAGAACTCGAAAACGCGTTCTATGGGTCAGCAGTGCTTTTGTTAACGGCGGATCCACAGGGGGCCAACAACCCTCGAGGCTAAATCGCACCCTTATGTTTCCTTTCCGCTAAAATCCGCACACAGAAGCGCGCAAACACAGACGGAAATCCTAAAAGGCTCCGAGCCTCCCTCCGGCAAGCTGTAACGTTCGCGCGAGAGGTATACGATTTTAACGTAGTCCTAACGAGATACGGGACCCTTGGGATCCCTCACCGTAGGGTCGAAAAAGAGCTTCCAGCTTAAACCTTTTTTTCTCCTCTTTTTTTTCCCCCCACCGATCTCGACCAGTCTTCGGTGCGAAATCGGCAGTGGCCGATCGAGCGAACTATCTGCCCTCATTTTTATATTTTCCCTTTTTTTTTAGCCCCAAAAATCATAAGGGTGTGCAACCGATGCGAGGACGCGGGAAAATCGAGGCCTTCCGGTTCGAATAAAATCGCAAGGTAAAGTTGGAATGCGGATGCGGTTTAGAATTCATCATACATAGATTCCCAAACTAACGATTAATTCGATCAAAATTTCAATACGCGATATGCCAAAAACCTTTAAAAAAACATCAGCCCTGTTAATAGTGTGAAGAGTTTTGATTTTGTTTAATAACGATAATGCCAAAAAGTTGTTAAGAAACTGTTAAAAAAATCAGAAAGTTTTTATTTTCTAGTTTTAAATTAATTTCTTGATTTGTTAGGATTCACATGAATTTTTTGCCTTGCGATTTTAGGAAAATCGCAAGGTGAAGTAATAATGCGGGTACGATTTAGGATTCATCGCACATAGATTTCCAAAGTAACGTTTAATTCGATCAAAATTTCAGTATGCGATATGCCAAAAACCTTAAAAAAACATCAGCCCTATTAATAATGTGAAGATTTTTGATTTTGTTTAATAACGATAATGCCAAAAAGTTTTTAAGAAACTGTTTAAAAAATCAGAAAGCTTTTATTTTCTCGTTTTAAATGAATTTCTTGATTTGTTACAATCCAAATGAATTTTTTCATTCAAACATTTTTTTACAGTGTGCGATGTAAACAATGCTGGAGAAACTAATCTGTCAATTAAGTACATAAGCGGAATCCCGATGTCTATGGCTAAGGAAATTGGATGCTGACGGAAGTGAAATCGTGAAAAAGCTTAGCGGCAATTGCTTTTTCTCGTTAGTTTCACACCGTGTATCACTTGTCACAAATTGTGTATATCACGAATGAGTTTTCAAATATTGTAAGCCTTTGCTTTTCAGTTCTAACCGCGAACCATACCGTATCCCTACTTCATGATATTTTTACACATTGATATTTTTTTTCTTTATTTCTCGATTACACGCTATGCTTTCTCACAATTGTACACAACAGTACAAAGGCCATGTCCCGTAAATTCAAATAAATAAATAAATAAATAATCATTTTTTACAGTGCAAGTAAAAAATTGCATTTCCAATACTTAAGTCCGGAATAAATAAAATCTGCACCCAGAAAAAAAAATTATTTGAAGGCCACCCTTTATTTGGTTTAAGTAAAATATTTATCTGATTTAAATAAAAATTTATTGGAGTTCAGTAAAAATACTTACTTAAATGAAAGAAATATTTACTTAAAGCAATTAAAAATATTTTACTTAAACCAAATAAACAGTGGCCGTCGAATAAATTATTTTTCTCGGTGTGCATAGAAGTCTTCGACGACTTCGACGTCTCCGATCATTGCCACTGTAATTTACTGTTCTGCCGAGCAACTTCGGCCGGTCAAGCGTCGTTCCGCTGGACCGTAAAAGAGGCTGCGCCGATGAGACGACGCGAGAGATCTATCTTATTCGATACCTCTATCGTTCCCTCTACATACATACATACATACATATGTGTAGAGATATCCCTAGTCGTCCGAAAGCCCCGATCTCTCCTCTCTTCTATTTTAGCTCCCTCAATGGCCGGCAAACTCTCATCCTCACCCGGGAACGATCGATCAAACGGTCGATCGAGTTTCCGGGGAAACGTTGATGAAAGCTCTCTCTCTCGTTCACCGTATGTGCTTTCGTCGACCAAAGTGCCCCTGGGCGCACAAAACCATCCATCCCTCCCCTCTCCACCGTCCCCTCCGCCGTGTAGTCCTCTCGTCCGAGCTGCGTATATCCGAGGCCCACACACTCCCGAACCCCCGAGAACCCTCTGATTAATCGGAGATTGTTTTATCGGCTCGCACACGTTCGTTTGGACCCCCATCTGGACTAGTCGAGTGACTAACGAATTTCGTGATTTCCCTGGCAAGTGAGTGAGAAAAAAAAAATTAACGGCGGTATTTGGGAAATGTGGAGACCTTTTGGTTTTTTGATTCGATTATTTTTCTTTTTTTGAGCCAAAAACTTGGGTGATTAATTATTACGAATTACATTGGAAATGTAATAGAAAATATTTCTTGAATTATCGAAAGGGACGTGAGTTAGAGGGAATAAATAAATAACAATAAAAAAGGGTATTTGGGATTGTGCAGAATTGTTGGGTTTTCGATTTAATTTTTAAGTTTATCCAGAAACTGATATTTTTATTAGGTATTTGAGAATTCAGGAATTTTTTGGTCAGATAATTGTGTGGGAGTTTTTTTTAAACCATTTTTTTTGTTGTTGAGGCAGAAATGTCGGTGATTAATGACTATGAATTACATTAGGAATGTAATAGAAAATATTTCTTGAATTATCGAAAGAGAAGTGAGTCAGAGGAAATTAATAAATAAAAATAAAGAAGGGCGGTATTTGGGATTGTACAGAATTGTTGGGTTATCGATTTCATTTTTAAGTTTATCCAGACACTGATATTTTTATTGGGAATTATCGACCTTTATTTTGGAAAAAATAATATGCAAAAAATCAATTTTTTCTAAGACTTTTGTAAACCTCTCGACTCAACAATTTCGACGATTAATTATTGTAAATTGCATTAAGAATCTTTTTTTAATTATCGAAAAAAATTTGTTGTTCAAAATAGCAATTGAAATCGAAACTAAATATAGCAATGTCTGTTATTCGGTCGATTGTATTTTATGTATAGTAATGGGTTTGAAAATTGAAAAAATGGTAACTGGGTAGAGATTCCGTTAAATGGACGTAATTTATTGCATCTAAAGATAGTCGGTAAAGTCCTAGTAATTTGACGAATCACGCCCGACTCAATACACCTAAAAAAAAAATTACTGCTCTCTTTATACGCGCTGCAAAAAAGTAAAATAAACATTTTGCTGACTCGGAGCCGCTAAGGAATAAAAAAAAATTGCTCTGGTAATTCGTTTCTTATCTCCCGGGAGTGGGCCAGGGGGTTGTGAAACGATTTTTTTTCCCGGGCACGCTGGTTTGCCCGAGCAAAACGAAAATGTACGATCCCTCCCTTTTCCGCGTTAATCCAAATTTGCCTTCGCCACCGAGGACGACGAAAATTTCGCGCAACTATCTCAAACCCCTCCACTTCGTATAATTTTCTCGAGGGGCCAACAACCCCAATTTATTTCTCGCTATATACACTTGCTTATATTGCGCCCCCTCTCCCCCCCCCCCCCCCGCCCCTCTCGCGACCTCAGCCAGACGTGTCTTCTGACGTGGTTTCTTCGTTCTACCTTTCCAGCCGAAAAAAGGTTTTTTTTATCACCCCCAACCCCCGAACTCCCGAAAAAAATCACTTTTTCCAGCATCCCCTATTCGCAAAAGTCTCCTTCAGCTTCGTGACGCAAAGACGTAAATATCTCACCCACTTATACCTCGGTTTTATACCGTCGTATGTAGATATATATGTATATATGTATATATGTATATATGTATATGGGGCATTCCACGTCAAACCAGCGGTCCATGTCCCTCAGGGCAGTCGATTTTGTTCATCTTTTAGTATCCTGTTGTTAGCTACCCATAAGGGTCTTGGAATTTTTTTTCAGATTTTTTTTTCTCGTGAAATATTTAAATCCTCGAAAAACCAATTCCGAAAAGGGCTTTTTTTAAAAAATCTGAAAAAATTCAGACTGATTCTATGATTTACGATATGATTTTTAAGCACCATGCGATAATGGGATCTCAATATTTACTACGTTTTTTGCATGTTTTTTGTTTTTTTCATGTCGCAATTCGAATGTTTATTTATTTAATCGCTGAATTTCTAAAATATCAATGGATTTTTTTTTTCTGAGGTTTATAAAAATACCAGAAAGCTTGAATACTGTGGATATCATAAAAAAAATTCAAATTACATCGACTGCATTCGGAACTTTCGGTATTTTTACAAACCTCAGAACAATCAAAATCCATTGATCTTTGAGAAAGTTATGACCGATTAAAAAAATAAAAATTCCAATTGCGACAAGAAAGAAACAACTAACTTGTGAAAAAATAGTAAATATTGAGATTCCATTATCGTGTGGTCCTTAAGGAGGGAGTATCGTTGCGCGCTGACTTCGCATAAGTTCGACAACAATAAGCGACAATTGCAAGTACTTCTTGATGGTGTAAATATCTGAAAAAAATCGTGTATACTAAAGGTACTGAGAAGAATAATTTTGCATAATAATAATTGCAAAATGTTATTAACAAAATCATCAAAAAATTAATTGGTTAACAAATTACCCGGCAACAAAACTTTTTTTTTTATGAAAATGATTCGTTTATTTTTCTG
>JAPYZD010004167.1:0-11706 GCA_030522725.1 Ichneumoninae sp. B BG-2022a
AGCATCTTCCATATGCTTGATTTTTTTCAGATTTTTATCCGATCGAGAAGTGTTTGTAATTCTCTTTTATTCCTCTCAAACTTAGGCGGCGTCAGTCATCGCGATAGTACTTTACCTTAAGAAATAGAACCGGGGTGCATTATCACAGAAAAATTTAAATTTAAATTTAAAAAATAAAAAAATAAATTATCCGTCTGAGCTGTTTTACCCGGCTAAGACATTTTAGCTGGCCTAACTATACAGCCCTACAATAAATGTTATAGTCTGCAATTGGTTGGTTATAAATTATAAGTGTATAAATTATCGCTGATTGCTTAGAATGTAAGAATAAAATATATTGGCATTGGTATTGGCATTGGTAGAAATTATTTATTGCTGGTACAATTGACCCGGATCGACTGTTACAATCAATGATTATTAGCCAAGTTATTGTGGCATTGGTTAATAACAATCTGAAACGGATCGTCTCAACGATCAAAACGTTCTGCAAAAATGTACCTTTCAATTCCTTGTGCTTGTTTGCACTAATATTTAGTATTGTGTTGCCTATCTGACGCGATCCGAACGGCCGAAAAATCACTTCAGCACTCGCGAATCACATTTGGTTTCGGCGAATTGGTATTTTTGAAAACTCAGCTATGAGGTGATTGCATGGCCATGAGATGATGTCTATAATGTTGCTCACTTCATATCCGATGCGTGCGATGATGCGCAGCGTTGCGCGGCCGCTTGTTTCAATTGACCCGTGTTACTTTTGTCCCCGGTCTCCCCTGCCGGGTGATCCCGCGCCAGAACGCCTAATAAAAAGCATCCCCCGAGTCCCCGATGTGCCGAGGGATAGCCGGGTCAGAAGTCCATTCGGAAAATGGAGGGAGCGCAGCTCGTCCAACTAAATCTACCCGATACCGAGTTCCAATTGTCCAATTCGGCCCGATCGGGAATTTTGCGCCACAACCGCCGGTGGGAATTGAGAGACCTTACAACCCCGGTGCGATCTCTTCGAGCCGCGCGCGACAGACAAATATTTCTTGGAGTCTAAGGGAGGGAGAAAATATTTTTCGGTATTTTATTTACCGGTCCGGTCGAGGACGATACTTTCGCGGTCTGTTAGCAAGACGTATGAGAAGTCTGCGCTGGTCCTCGCCACGGCGAACGACCGCTCGCTCTCTCGCTCCGTCCCTCCGGTGGGTTCGACTCGACTTCCGACTTTCCCTGCAGAAAACATTGAGTCTGCGAAAGGGAGTCGGTCGGCATCGCCCGGCGCTATGCGGCAGTTCCTACGATGCCACGGCTACTGCTAAAGCTGCCGCTGGCCTCTCCACCCTCGCCTCTCGGCCTCTCGCGAAAGACGCTATAAATTCTGCTTCCAGCGACTCCAACCCCCCACCCCCCCCACCCCCCCCCTCTTCCTTACCGCCCGCCAGCGTCCCGATGCATCCCCCTCGGAACGGAGAGCGGACCCTCGATCCGCGAATGGTGGACGAAGGTTCGGATAAGACCTGGCTCTCTCTCGCTCTCTCTATCGGGGTGGATACCGCTTCTCCGGATACCGTCGGGCTTCCCTTACATTCGACAGGCTATACGAGCCAGCCGAGTCTGATCTTCAATTTGCATATTTTATTAAGCGTATAGTTTTTTTTTTTTTTTTATAATTGATCGATAAGAGTTTCGTGTTCCGATAAGAGGAAGAAACATTGCGGCCTATGTGTAATTGATCGAGTCAACCAAAGTAGATCGCAAATGCAATGAGCAGGAGAAATAAAAATCTTGCATGACCATGAAATCATTGCCCATCGCGCTTACATTCGACAGGGTTAAATTAGCATATTTTATTAACCGTATAGTTTTTTAATATATAATTAATCGCCAAGAGTTTCGTGTTCCGATAAGATGAATAAACGTTCCTGCCTATATGCGTACTGAGAAAAAAAAATCGTTGGATTAACCAAATTCGCGGTTACATACGTTCAAAGCTGTTATTTGGTTGGGTCAACTAAATCATTCTTTCATTGAACGATTATTCGCTTCAGTCTAGTCAAAATATTTCGATGCAAACAACATTTTTTATTGTACCAACTAATAAAGCCTTTGAACGCGGGTGAACGCACTTGGTTCATCCAACCATTTTTTTCTCAGTGTACTCCATCGTCTCAACCAAAATAGATCGCGAGACGCAATGAGAAGTAGAAAAAAAAATCTCGCGTCAATCGTCAAGCTATACGAGCGAGCCGAGTCTGATCTTCAATTTGCATATTTCATTAACCGTATAGTTTTTTTTTTATAATTGATCGCCAAGAGTTTCGTGTGTCGATAAGAGGAATAAGCATTCGGGCCTATATGTGATCAATCGACTCAACCAAAATAGATCGCGAATGCAATGAGGAGTAGAAAAAAAATCTCGCGTTACCATGAAATCGTTGCCCATCGCGCGAAGACTTCCGACCCGGAAATCCTCTGTCCTCTATCTCTCCAGAACGTTCGGCGACCAATCGAATCTCACAGAGAATTTAACACCCCTCCGGTTCGAGGTGGAAGTAGCCGAGATCGCACGGTCGCGTCGTCGGCCGTCGCGGCTAGACGGTAAACGGGGAAAAGAAAACGACGAGGTATAAAAAGCAACGCCCGCGTCCGTCTCCCTGACTTTCGGAACGTGAAAATTTCAATTCCGCCCAATATCCGGTGTGATTCTGCCGTCTTGACAAACATTCGGCGACCTTTTCGGTGCACACGTCTACCAAAATTTTCGGGCCGCGTTGACTCGGAGAGTGTACTTAATTTCTTTTTTCATGTCGATTCGTCTTTAACTCCCAAGTGACCGCTACGGTAAAAAACGGGAGTTTTCATACACAGTTAGTACAAGGTATTAAGAAGTTTGATTTTTAAAAAATATAAATTTACAACGGACTTATCAACAATTAAGAATCAACAATTACCCAAAATTTATAAAAATGTATAAGAATTTATAGAAAATTACAAGAATTTATAACAAAAGTTATATTATTAAGTTGTTAAATTGTAAAAGCTATTTTTTCCCGTCTACCAAATAAAAAAATAAACAAATAAAAAGAAAATGTATTCCTTTACTTCCTTTCTGCAAAGTTTAATAATTTTATTTTTTGCAGTGTATGTTTGTAGCGATAGATCCAAAAAACTAATTAAGAAGTGGTAGAGGTAACTAAGTTTATCTAAGTTAATTTATAACTAAGTTAAGTAACTATTTACTTCATTTAAATAAATATTTATTTAAAACAAATAAATCTTTTACTTAAACCAAATAAATGGTGGCCATCAAATAAATTAGTAGTAGTAAATGTATTTATGGACAATAATTACACGGTATGGATGCTGGTACATTTTGACGATTACATATTACATCTATGCTGCCAATTGGCCATCGACCGAAGTCCTTCAGCCATGGTTTTTCATCGTTTTACAATAAAAATGTTTTATTATTATTTTAAGTATTAGTACATAAAATAAAAAATGTCAATTTATTTCTTCGTTGTTTTTTGTTTCGAGATGCTGTTACGTTGTACGTATTGGGTGTTTAAATCAATATATTGTGTTTGGTATGGGTTATATGCATAACGGTTTGATACTTTCTATTTGGGTTGCGGCAAAACGTTTGGTTAGTTCTCCGGTTCTCATTCTTATAGGTATAATTCCCGTAACTTCATACAGGAGAGTATTGCGAGGGTTGTCTAGTGGATTATCAGAATGACGGATACGTGTCAGACGACGTATGGCACATGTTTCCGCTGTTTTCATTTTCTTCATTGCTGTTTCTTTGCAATTAGTGAAGATAGGATGTCCGCATTCTATTATTGGTCGGCAGATAGATGTATACATTTTTGTTAAGTGTTTTATGTGTATAGCGCGTTGCTTGAATGTAATTTTTCTGAAGTGTCAGGCTCTTTGTGTGATTTTGTTTTTACATTGTTGTAAATGGTGGTTAAAATTTAGTTTGTGGTCGATATTTATTCCCAGGTATTTAGCGTGGCACACAGCTGATATTTCGACGTTGTACAGACTGATTTTAGGAGATTGAGGGTTCAAATAAATTATTTTTCTGGGTGTGATAAAATGTTCTACGAGTCATTTTACCCATTTAGCTGGACGGCCCTTGTGACACAGTCTATAACGGTCTTAGAACGACACTCGGCGGGGAAACGTTCCCGCGTTGGAATCGATGCGGAGGATCGTTCGGTGGCTTATCCGGGCGTCAGGGTGATCCGGACAACGACTCGTTGCGTCCCGCGCACCGAGTCGCGGGGTGAAACGTCGATGGGAAAGACCTCGGTCGGACTCGTTAATAAACGAAATGTTCCTTTTTGCCATTTTCGCGCCAGCGCGATCGCAAGTCCCCCGAAGCCCCGGGGCATGTCTCTCGCGTACGCGACGACGTCAGCGGCAACGGAGATTCCGTGGGGCTCTCCGCACACACGGAGCCCGGTGTCGCCCGGTATGCGCGAACGACCCTATTGGAAAGTCGTAAAGGCGCGTGTTAGATCCGGCTCGTAAATTAGGATCGACGAAACGCCGGACTACCGCTGTTCTGTCTTGGCCCACCGCGCTCCGCAGACTTCGCAGAGCAAAGTCACAAGTCCCTCCAACGCCCCCGCCGGGACTGGCCGGACTCGTACGTTTTATGCGGTATCGGAGACTCGAAAGAGGACGTTGGCTTCGCGACTTCTCCTCCGCGCAAAGGAATAATACGACAAGCATACACTCATACAAAAAGTACAGTTAAATCAACTAAAATTCGGGCAGAGATGTTCAAATAAATATTTTGTTGGTCGAACAAAATATTTTAATGACTGCAAAATATTTTGGTGAAATTACCCGACAAATTTTTGAACTACCCAATTTTTTAGCTGTACCAACAAAATATTTAGTTGAACGTCCCTGCCCGAAATCTCCGTATTTTTTATCAGTGTATATCCCGTAAGTACACTGATAAAAAAAATACCATTGAATCAACTAAGATTCGGGCAGAGACGTTCAACTAAATATTTCGTTGGCAGAACTAAAAAAAAATTAATTGGTTCAACAATTTGTTGGGTCATTTCACCAAAATATTTGTGAGTCATTAAAAATATATAATCCTATTTTGTCCGACCGACAAAATATTTATCTGAACGTTCCTTCCGGGATCTTAGTTGATTCAACCGTATTTTTTTGTCAGTGTACATCCGAGACTATATTCCATAAGTACGCTGATAAAAAAATAAGGTCGAATCAACTAAGATTCGGACACGGACGTTCAACTAAATATTTCGTTGGTTTGCAGCTAAAAAATTAGTTGGTTCAACAATTTGTTGGGTCATTTCACCAAAATATTTTTGAGTCATTAAAATATTTTCTTCGACCAACAAAATATTTATTTAAAAGTCCCTGCCCGAATCTTCGTTGATTCAACTGTACTTTTTTATCAGTTTACTAATGAGACGATATTCCGTAAGTACGCCGATAAAAAAAATACGGTCGAATCAACTAAATATTTCGTTAGTACAGCTAAAAAATTAGTCGCGTCAACAATTTGTTGGGTCATTTCACCAAAATATTTTTGAGTAATTAAAATATTCCGTTTAACCAACAAAATATTTATTTAAAAGTCCCTGCCCTAATCTTCGTTGATTCAACTGTACTTTTTTATCAGCGTACTAACGAGACCATAACGCAGTTCCCGATCCGCGCCGATACCGATGAAAGTTGTTAAACACAATTGGAAGAAAACGAGTCAATTATCCCGACCGCTTGATCAAATAAATTGGCGAGAAAATGAGAAAGCAAATAAAAACGTCATTAAAGACTCGTACTATCCCGCCTTCTTCTTACCCAAATCACATCGTCATTATTTTTCGTTTCCTCGTCACCCACAATTAAGTAGGGGGATAGTCGCCTTATGGCGCGATTTTTCCTCATCATTTTCTTTTTTTTTTTCTCCACCTTTCTTATAATACTATATCCCGGCCTCCGAGCTCTCGAGGCCCCGAACGGAAAATCACCCGATGGAGTTATTCCGAATGTGAAGCGTGTGGCATAAAGGTGCCATTAGAGGAGTTAAGAATTTTTATGATCAGCGCGAGAGGGTGGTAGAGCGAAGATTTGCCCGTGAGGGTGACGAGTTGACTCTGTACACCTACATATACGCGCTCACATATATACGAGTACACTTTAACGCTATACTCTACACACCCATACGAATACGAATACCGTACAGACCGCACAGTGATCGCGTATGAAGAAGTATGTGTACGGATCTATGCGCGATGGTGTTATTCGGCGGCAAAGGGGGGAGGGGGGGCTCCCCCCTTTAACAAGAAGGGTGGTACACGATTTCAAGAATGCGGAGCACGTACCCAACCAATGCCGGGAACCAGGCAGTAAAACAAATACGCCCTCGCGCTCTCGCGCTGCCGGCCTATAGGGGGTGTTCCGGTAATACCGCGTTCCGCGGTAGTGAGATCTTTCCACTGGCGAGCCGGTATCTCTTTCTCGGCCTCGTTACCGATACGTATGCCCTCGCGCACCCCCTAAGCCCTTCCACCCCCCCCCCCTAGCGACAATCCTATCGTCTCGATAGTCCGGGTTTTCATGACTTTCCTCGCCGTAAAGGTTGGCTCAGTGTCTTTACATTCATCCTTGTATAGATGCGAGTCGCGATAAGAATACCTCCGAGCAGTACGTGGAAAAGTGTCGGGAGACTCTGTAAGGAGCTGTCGATATTAAAAGATATCATTCGGCGTTGAGCGGATATTATTACGTACTTGCTTGCTGATATCGATTCCCGATCGCAGGTTTCTTTATTTGTGTTCCGATTCTGTCCAGTCAATCTCACCGGTTCGCCGGTCGTTGTACCGAGCTATTTCAATCGTGGAGGCAACAAATATGGTCGGGAATATTAGGGTAGAGCGGGGCAAAATGGGGCAACGCGGCAAAACGGGGTTTTTGGGCAAAACGTCATTTTCCAATAATTTTTGGATGCCCGAATTCGCACGATCGGATTCATCAGGATTTTCTGCCCAGTTTTGCCACCTTTTGAGATCCAAAAATGATTGGAAAATTTAGTTTTGCCCAAAAACCCCGTTTTTCCCCGTTGCCCCATTTTGCCCCGCTCTCCTCTATATTCTGGAGTTGGTTGTCAATACTCGATAGGGATATTATCGATTGTGCGAGTTTCGTTGTGGATGCGATCGTCGATGTTGCATGACGTTCATTTTATTTTTACTTGCTTGTTTTTATTCGTTCGGCACTTTTGGAAAACTAAGGTTTGCGAGGGCGCTTTGAGTCTCTCGATGTACACTGAGAAACAGAAACGGTTGGATTAAGCATATGGGCGGTGATATAGAGGAAAGCGGGGCAAAATGGGACGGTGGAGCGAAACGGGACAGTGAGGGCAAAACTCAATTTTCCAATAATTTTTGGATGCCCCGTTTTGGCCCAATACATCCGGATTTTTAACCCCGTTTTGCCCCATGGACGATCATTTCCACCATCCAAAACTTATTGGATAATTGCGTTTTGTCTCATGATTCCGTTCTGCCCCGTTGTACCATTTTGCCCCGCTCTCCTATACATTCAAAGGTGTATTTGGTTGGTACAACGAAAATGTAGGTTACAATCGACGAATTTTGAATAAATTGAAGCAAATAGTCGTTGAACGAAACAATGCGTTATTTGTAGGGTAGAGCGGGGCAAAACGGGACATTGACCACAACGCAAGTTTCCAATCATTTTTTGATGTCCCATTTTGCCCCGTTGATACATCCGCATTGTCTATCCCGTTTTGCCCCATTGTCCCATCAAAAAATGCTTGGGATATGGCGTTTTGCCCCATTGCCCCATTTTGCCCCGCTCTTCCCTACCAAACAAACAAAGATTTTGAACGTATGTCACCGCGATTTTTGGTTAACCCATCTAATTTTTTTCCCAGTGTAGTCACGATATAGGGTAGAGCGGGGCAAATGGGGCAACGGGGCAAAACGGGGCTTTTGGACTAAACTAAATTTTCCTATCATTTTTGGATGCCCGAATTCGCCCTATCGGATACATCAGGCTTTTCTGCCCCGTTTTGCCATCGCTCCAAAAATGATTGGAAAATTTAGTTTTGCCAAAAAACCCCGTTTTGCTTCATTGCCCCATTTTGCCCCGCTCTACCCTAACTGGAAGGCTGCGAGGATTTGAGTTTCGCGGTATGCACGCTGCGAGCTCCCGTCTTCGTTCTTCTTGAGGGCTCACTCGAGCGATCTTCCGCCCTTTGCCCCTCGAGCGTCGAAACCCCGCCGAATCCCCGGGATACGCGAGAAACAGCACGAAACGACTGGGACGACTCCGAAGAATCGTATATAGTGTGCGTTACAGCCCGTGCTCGCCGCGACGCAAATGTCCTCTCCTCTGCGCCCCTGAACGCGGACCGAGAAAAAAAATGTCCTCTTTATAAGGCTAAGCGAATGATGGACGGGTGAAAGAAGTGGCCAATGTGGGCCGGTTCCGGCGTCTCGTGTGACACACACGTCGAGCGAGCCTTTGTTTTCTTCTCCCTTTGATTGAGTGCCCGGTTTCAATCGTTCTTTCTCTCCTCCGCTTTCTTTCTTCCATGGTTCCCCACTCGTCGCTCAACTCCGCGTCCTCCGCCGACGAGCTGCCTGCATGCCTGACGCGCGACAAAACGAACGACGATGCAGAACTTATAAGCGGTTCGATTATTGTCAACGCGCACGAAAGAGATTGCTCTGCACGGCGGTTAATGTGAGAGACGTGGAATAACGTTTTCAGTTTATGTCGAGGGTCGATGAAACCGAGACGACGTAGAGGACGAACCGCTTTGCGCTCACCCGACAATCTTGGGTAACAGGTGTCTCGTTAATTAGTTCCCTCGGAGATGCGTGCGTTAGGCCTCGAGGTGAATTATTAGGAGTCGTAAAATCGAGTGTCAAAGACGAGGGTCCCAGGTTTCAGACGAAAAAAAACGTATTTTTTTTTGTATAACACTTGCAAAGCTGCTCTAATTTCAATAGGTCGCTGTCAGTTTCATGTTCTCTCCTACATGCTCTGAACTTTGAACCGCCGTGGTGTTGGCCCTCGGATGACCAAATTAAACAACCTTGGGTAACAGGTGTCTCGTTAATTAGTTCCCTCCGAGATGCGAGCGTTAGGGCTCAAGGTAAATAATTACGATTAGTAAAATCGAGTGTCAAGGGCGAGGGTCCAAGGTTTCAGACAAAAAAAGAACGCGTTTTATTTATTTTTCATCCCATAACACTTGCAAAGCTGCTCTGATTTCAATAGGTCGCTGTCAGTTCCGTATTCTCCCCAACATGCTCTGAACTTTGAACCGTCGGATGACCATCAGTGGAGAAAATAAGGGTGAGATTCTGTTCCGTGGGCCAGTTTCCTCCACCTGATCCGCGAGCGGATCTATACGCCTCGTTCCCCGGGGATGGATTCGAAAGGGATGAATCGCTAGTGGACCAGTTACCACCTGATCTGGAGCGCGATCCATTTTTCACCGTGCCCATCGGCGCGCCCAAGCCCGAGAGCCCAAATGGTCGAGAAATGAGATTGGGGGAATAAACCTGTTCTTTCTCGCGTGGCGAGGTCCTGCCCTGGCCCGGAGTCTGACGCCTCGTGGCCGGCTCGTGCTGACGACGGGACCTTATGGACTCCTCGTATCACTTATGCCCCTTCGAAAACTGGTCCATCGACAATAGGATGCTGCTCACCGGAGCCGACGGCACAATGACCGGTGTCCACTCGCACGGACAATCTGCGGTCCGCAAAATGCTCACGTTTAACCCTGTTGACTCCTGTGATCTCGCTTTTGGGAATGCCGACCATCACCCCTCGGCAAAAATTTAATTCTTGTGCACGGACCATTATACGAGTCGTTTGCGTTAAATAAACGTGAAAGGGGAACGAAAGAGCCCCGATTTAAGGTAAATGCTCCTATTAGTGGCAGGCGTAATAACGTTATGGGTAACAGCAATTCTCATCGACGCGCTAGCTGCAGGTTTCAATACGTAAAATGTTTCTCATGAATTCTTCACTTAGATTACTGTTTAACTTGGGGTAGAGCGGGGCAAAATAGGGCAACGGGGCAAAACGGGTTTTTGAGGAAAACGTCATTTTCCAATCATTTTTGGATGCCCGAATTCGCCCTATCGGATGCATCAGGCTTTTCTGCCCAGTTTTGCCACCTTGTCCGATCAAAAAATGATAGGAAAATTTAGTTTTGCCTAAAAATCCGGTTTTGCCCCGTTGCCCCATTTTGCCCCGCTCTCCCCTATAAATATTTTGTAATATTTCGGACACAATTCTTAAGCTGCCACTAATAGGAGCATTTACCTTATCCAGCATATTCTGACTTACCCTAGCCGGATCACGATTTCCGTTTCTTTAAGCTATCGAGGTAACGCAGCCGATAAACTACCCCCAACGAGTAACTTCCCGATACCGAAGGAAACTGTAACTGGGGGTGTGTTTGCGTGTTCTGTTGAAGCCGGCGTATCCAGGCAACGATAGACGTGTAGCCTCGTTGCGGCAAGGGTGCACTCGTCGACGAACGAGTTACGAACAGTTGCATTATCTTTGGGTCGTTCGTCGTTGTGTTTTTTTCCGCGTGTCGACAAATGCTGCCGAATAATTCGAGGAGGGTGGAGAACGTTACGGAAATGTCTAATCGGGATCAGGCCAAGCTGGAAAATATTATAAACCTGACCAACGTTCTCAGAGTATGTTTCGGTTAAGTCACATGTGTCTTCAATTTAAGCGCAAATGAATGGTTCAATAAAAAAAAATTGTCGCACCAGGAAACGGATAAAAATTTGACGTCATGCGAAGACATCTTGGCCGCTTACTTGGCGAAACGACTGAAGGTAAAAAAAACTGACAAACTTCCGAAGCTTTTACAAGTTTTATTTATTCGTTACACACTCGTCGCAGTAAACATTTATGTGTAGTTATATTTGTATGTATATGTGGAAGAAAACGTGTTATAAAATATGGCGTGATTCATTTTGAGTGAATTTTTTCGAGATGACGTAGTGATGATCAGCCTGGTTGGGGAATCGAATCCCAATCGCCGCATGTTACCTTGTTCGATAGTGAGAATTGCCAAACCACTGTGCACTGGGAAATTCGGCTATCCTGGTTTTTCTCGGCCCAACTACTTGCAGCCGTGTTAAATCTTTCATGACCGAGAGTTGACAACGAAGCTGGCCTTGTGGCGTAGGGAAATGAATGCGCTCTGCCGGTATGGAGGATTGTGGCTGCGAACGGAGGGGTTGCTTCGCGGGATAAGGGTAGAAACCGCTCGGCTACATTGGGAACGGCGAACGCTTTTACCATTTGCCGTGCCAACCGCCGTGCCAGCCGCCGCCGCCGTACCACCAAGGCCATCCAGGGTACCAACCACCGTACCATCCGTGACCTCCCCATCCACCCCATCCGTGCCCATGTCCGTGCCCGTGACCGTAGTCGTGACCCCAGCCACTATATCTGCAAATCCATTAAAAATCAGCAACAAGAAAATAATTTATTGTCGATAACGTATAGGGAAGAGCGGGGCAAAATGGGGCAACGGGGCAAAACGGGATTTTTGGGTAAAACTAAATTTTCCAATCATTTTTGGATCGGACAAGGTGGCAAAACTGGGCAGAAAAGCCTGATGTGTCCGATAGGGCGAATTCGGGCATCCAAAAATTA
>JAPYZD010004168.1:0-11699 GCA_030522725.1 Ichneumoninae sp. B BG-2022a
TGACAAATTGACAAATTGACAAATTGACAAATTGACAAATTGACAAATTGACAAATTGACAAATTGACAAATTGACAAATTGACAAATTGACAAATTTAATTGAATTGAAATCGATGGATGATCGAGTGGAATTTTTGGAATTTGTGTTTATCGTCTTACATAATTTAGTAGCTTTTAGTAAGGAAAAAGGGGATTGCAGGAATGCAGAAATTTTCGAGAATATATGATGAAACATCAAGGATTAAGTTGATGAACTCAGAAGAATACGAAGTCGACCCTTGAGAACTTGTTACTGAAAAGAAATTACGACTTGTCAATCATCGTCCAGCTACGTGAATAATCCACGGGCGCAAGTTTACGGGAACCAGTCCCGACTTCCGGGTCGATAGAAAAATAATTTCCTTGCACTTGTAAATTACAATCTACATAAAAAAAAACCACAATAAAAAACTGTGGAGTACGCGTCGTTTCGCGTGTCGAAGAGCTCTTACGTATATTATTTCAAACAGTGTACATCCGTGGTAATAAAGCTCAACCGGCGTTCAACATACTGCTCTGGTAACACGCCGGTAAGCGAGCGCGCGAAAGAATGGAAAAACCGGAAGTAGGAAAACTGCACGGCATTTATACGGTTACGCGCTCGCGCGCGCCTTCGCCTCCTCTTGTTGCGCAATAAAATTCATGAATTTACTTCCTCTCTTCGCTCGAGAGAGAAAGAAAAGGACGAGGAGAGATGTTACTTTCTTTGCCTTGGTGCTCACGTGCTCGCTCGTGTAGCGCGCTGGGCGTTGCATTTACGCGACGGTACTTCACTGACTCCCTATTATAGTCGCTCCACCGTTTATCGCCGCCGTTGATCTATCGACGAAATTTTCATTCGTCTATGTTCGTCGGTGAATGCCGTGTCGAAATTTAGGAAATACCTCCGCGCTGTGCGAACGACGAGAACCGACGATTTTTAATGAGACGTTTCACCAATGGCATTTATTAGCTGTACAGGTATTGCGTCCCGATTCGTATGCCGCTGTGCTGGATTTCGAAAAAATAAAAATGGCACCGTTCTCGGCTCGATATCTCCGGCCTTGAAAGTTTTATTTATTTTTTATTCTAATTTTTGGGTTTTTTTTTTTTTTTTTTATCGTTGTAATTCATGTTTGAGGTAGTCCTTGCGAATAACGTTCGCTTCGCATGAGTTTCTGTGAAATGAGAGAGAATTGCGAACACTTGTCGATGGTAGAAAAATTTGAAAAAAATCAAGTATATTAAAGGTGCTGAAAATATTAATTTTGAATAATGATAATTCCAAAATGTTATGGACATATTGATGAAAAATAAAATTATCCAACAAATTTGCCGGAAAATTACCTTTTCTGTGTTATGAAAATAATTCGTTCATTTTTCTGAATACGTATGGATGTTTTTTTAGATTTCTAAATTCACTTTAAATTTGATGACTTTGTACACATTTTTCCCATATAAACAAACATTCATGTACACATAAGCTTCAACATATTACGCCCCGAAAAAATATATGAAATATATCATATATTTTTTCATGCATGAATATTTAATGAGGAAAGTTGCGTCTAACGTAAAGAACAAATTTGTCATGAAATTAAAAAAAATTCAAAATGACATAAAATTTAAACTGTTCGATCGATTCTCCCGAAATTTCAATCGGTTCATTGGGTGATCATATTCCATCTGTGGACGCGTTTTTACCCAGATAGCTAAAAAAAAATTGTAAGCACTAGAGTACGTACAGACATTTTCAAAGAAAAAAAAATGTCGTGTAAAAAAAAAACAACTGAACATTTTTTAATGAAATTTTGAAGAAACATTGACTATTAACCACACATGCTGCGTGTGAAATTTCAGCGTGAACGGTGCAGGCATTCTCGAGTTATAGCAGCACACACACTACACACACATCACATTTTTTTCTAAATGTAATTTTTTGTTTTGGAAAATTCTGAACACGTTTTCATTAAAATCTCGATTTTTTTTTCATCATAAGAAAGCTTCCTCTATGAGGAAGCAAAATACAAACTGCCCCCCCCCCCCCTCCTCTATTTATCGTTAACCCTTCGGGTACCGGGGACTTTTTGCCAATAGCAAACAACCATGCCTTCTTTCACACTTCACTTCAAGGTACATCTGTGCATTTTGCAGATTTCTTTAGCACGTTAACTTGTGACTCGACTCGGTCGAAGGTTGCGTCTTGGCAAAGTCTGGGGTCTCGCCGAGCGAGAGACCGGTAAACGAAGGTTTAAGTATAAAACTAGTGTAAGATGATAACTGCATAAATGTGTAGCGTTGGCAATAAATTTCTACTACAATGAGAAAAAAAAATCGATTGAATCAACAAAATGTGCGCTTACGGGTGGCGAAACAAATTTTATGTAGCTCATGCATGAAAAACGCTACACTGTAAAAAAAATTTGTTTAAAAATTAATGAACAGTATTGGAAGCTTTTTTACATAAACCGTTTCTGAAATTTCAAACACATGAGCGGTGCAATTTTACAGTAAAATTTGTATTTTTCATTAAAATTTTTGTAAATTTCAAGTAAAAGATTTGTCATTTTTATATCTTGTATATTTATTTCACAAGCAAAGTACATTAATGCTTAATTAATATGAGTAATGTTAGCAAATTTCAAGTTCCAGTGCATTAAATTTACAACTTATTTTAACAGTGTACTTTCCGTGCCTGCCGAGAGTGGACTAGATGGCGCTTTGCAGCCATGAGTTTAATAATTTCCCGACGAATGCGCAGTTCGCCTCCTTTGCGTGCGATTTACTTTTACGCATGCGCAGTTCGGCTCCTTTGCGTGGGATTTACTTTTACGCATGCGCAGTTCGGCTCCTTTGCGTGCGATTTACTTTTACGCATGCACAGTTCGACTCCTTTGCGTGCGATTTACTTTGGCATGCGATTTCTGGAAATTATTGCACGCTCGCAGCGCCACAATCAGCAGGCACAAAGTAACACTTCTCCTGCATTCGTTACATAAGATAGTATGCGATACTTGTACGTAAAAGCGAACTCCCGACGACGGTTGTGAAGTGGGCGCACTTCCCAACCTTCGTCGAAAGTCCGCTTTTACGAACTAGTATCGCAATATACCATTTGGTTGATCGAACGAAATAATTGTCATAGTAAGTGACGAAACATTTGATTCGACAGTCTGTTAGTTCGATTGTACTGACTCAATTGACTTTCTTTCTCCGTGTATTACCACAAAGTTTCGAATTATGTAATTTTCAACAATGAAGTTAATTGCCTGAGATCGAGCCAAGGTGAGTTTTAATCTAGCTGAGAATTCTGTGTTTTTTATTTATTTTTATTAAAAAAATAAACAAAAATGTAAACCCGGCTAAAGTCATCATAAGAGTCAGTCGACCTGGGATTCTCAAGAACGACGACGTTCCTCTGACGGCAAACTCGTCCGTGTCTTCTTCTCCGTACGCACTCGAGCCGACAGCACATAAAAGTCCAGCGCTAGCAGAAGCAACCGGGGACACGGCTCTTCGTTCACTGTGGAAACATATATGTATAAGAGTCCACACGCATTGTACATACAAGTTGCCGCGCCGTAGCCGGTTCGAGACCCGCGGAGTAAACTCTCTTCGTCTCTCCGGCGCGGGGATTCTCGTCGGGCGAATGTAGGTCCTTGGGTCGTCACCTATAATACCAAGAGCTCCCACCTCGCGGCCGCAGAATTACTAACACACACGTATGTGACCTCCCCCTCCCACCGATCGGCTCACTCCCCCCCCCACCCTTCCTGCGATTCAAGATCAACACCTGTTGCTGCACCGAGAAACACGCGAAAAAAGGACTGCTCTCTTTACGAACTACCTACATCATCGTGTGTCAATGAAAAGAGGAGAACAACAGAGGGGTCAGGCGCGGGTCAGACCCGGGTCAGCCGTTGCCCGTGTCAGATTACAGAACGTTACATACAGTTTATTTTTATAAGAAAATAAATAACCAAGGGATACATAGAGTTGAAGAGATTGGTGGTAATAAAAATTATTTGATTAGAAGTGATATCCTCCCCGGCCCGCATCCCGCATTTCAAGTTCAACACCTGTTGTTGCACCGGAAACACGCGAAAGAAGGACGTTCTCTTTACCTTCGTCGTCGTGTGTCAATGAAGAGAGAAGGAAATAACAGGGGGTCATGTGGGAGTCAGCCGTGTCCCGTGTAAGATTTCAGGACTTTGTACGTACATCTTATGTAAATTAACTTAATTTTATTTTATTAAAACGAAATCCAACGGATACATTAATGGAGTTGAAGGGATTGTTGAAAAAAATATATTATAAATAATATCCCCCCCCCCTCCTGCGCTTCAAGATCAACACCTGTTGCTGCTCCGGGAAACACGCGAAAAAATAACTGCTCTCTTTACCTTCCTCATCGTGTGTCAATGAAGAGAGAAGGAAATAACGGAGGGGTCATGTGGGAGTCAGCCGTATCCCGTCTAAGATTACAGAACTTTATATACATTTTATATAAATTTATATAAATGTTATTTGTATAAAAAAAAATCCAACGAATACATTAATAGAGTTGAAGAGATTGTTAATTAAAAAAATATTTGATAAGAAATAATATCCTCCTCCTGTGCCGCATTTCCGGTGCAACCTGTTGTTGCACCGGAAATACGCAAAAGAAGGACTGCTCTCTTTAGCATCCTACCTACATCATCGTGTGTCAATGCAGAGAGAAGGAAATAACAGAGGGGGCATGCGGGGTCAGACTTATACGTATTGTGTTACGTTCTCATGGAATAAATAATTGAAATGAAGATATGGTTGATGAACAAAGTTTGAGTAGAAACCATTACCAGCGTTAATTGGACGAAAGAAAAATCAATTTTGAGTAGCTGCTAAAAGCAACTACTGATGTAAAAAATTAATTGCCTTCTGAGAAACGTTGTTTGGTACTTGTTGCTGACCAAGTTTCCCTTATTTTTCCTCAAAATTTCTATAGACCACTTGGGATTAAAAAATTTAAAAAAAGTTTATGAACAAATAAATTAATAATCGATTGTTACCCCCGTCGAACAGCCGCAATTCCCGTCGTAGCCGACATTCATTATTATATTACTTTGTTTTCGTTGCTCTCTGCTTATTTTCCTATTGATATTCGATTTTTTTAATGCAGTTTATTGTTCATTTTATTTCATTATCATCATTTTGTATGCGATTTTTTTGGCGTATTTTCTTTATATTATTATTATTATGCGGTTTTTGTTTAGCGCCTTAGTTGGAGTGTATTATATTTCTTTTGTAGTAGTAGTAGTAAAAGAGATTAATTGCCAGTGCTTAAAAATTTTTGTTCAAGTGTTTCCTTACATTAGTTTTATTCCTATGTTGATAATACACTTTGGCAAAGGGCCATCGACCTGAGTCCTTCAGCCCATTTCTTTTGTATTTATTAAGTTTGTTGTTGTTTGGGTGATGTGCATAGAGGACTTCAGGTTCTAATGTACAATAAATGCATTTCTATCTATCTAATCTATTCGCGATCCGTGGAGTCCGCCGCAGCCCGCTACCGCAAGCCCATCCCGCGATATCTCATTAGTCTCACGATACGTCACACACGGACAATTAATATCCATTTTCTCCAACCGGTGGAAGGAATGCATACATAATCGGTGCGTAATCTCACGCGTGTCCGCACCTTGCGCCTGTATTATTTTTATTTAACCGTCGCAAATTCAACGGAACCCCGTGTGCATCGTCAGGAAGATATCGTAACGTTACGCTTGTGCGCATGCGTGTGCGGCAACAGAAATTAATTCCCTCGTAGGATAAACCGTGCGAGCGAGCAAACAACCTCGCACAAATACCAATCCAATTTCCGACCGCTTGTGCCCTGCGCAAGCGAAGTTAATTGATGGCGTATTTGGCTCATTCTCGAGCAAAGTCTCGCGCTCGTTCTTTCATTAAACTCGCTATAGCCAATACACCTTTCTACCTTGATTCAAACGCGGTCCGTCCACGCGCGGATCTCCCGTACACGACGCACCGTAGATCTTCCTGTGTGCAATCCACACATTCGCGGTTTAAATCCCCCCGTGTGTGTAAAACGCGACTAACGGGTGGTCAAGCGGTACCAGTTGGAGTTGTACGGTATAAGACCGGCATTGGTACGTACGACAGCCTCAAAGGCACACACGCGCCCGAGAGACGACGAGGTAGAGCACATACCACATATATGTTAGCTCCGCGCATATATATCTAATACACATACACATGTATTATGTGCGAAAGGGTGGGGCAAAATGGACCAGCAAAACTATTCATGGAGTTTTATCGATTCCTACATGTTTTAGCTTTTTCCGAGACTCGAATAAAAATGTGCTCATTCGTGATGGAGAGACAAAAAAACACGGGGCAAAATGGACTCATTTGAGATTTGGATGAAAATTTGTGAATTTAAATTCTGTCAAAATTCACTACTCATGGGTTGTGGTTTTACATTGTTTCTGGATAAAAGATGAATTGTTGAATGTGTGGAAAATTATAAGGGGCAATATGGACCAGCTAAATGATTCAGGGAGTTCTATCGATTGACACCGGTTTTTCATTTTTCCAAGAGACAAAAGGCAATCCGCTACTTGTTTAACGTATCTGGATAAAAAGAAAAACACATGGGGCAAAATGAACCCTCCTGAAACTCTGGCGAATGTGGATGAGTTTAGGATTTTTTTAAATCCACGGACGGCCTTGTTTTAATTATCTTCTGGACGAAAACTGTACTCTTGAAATATGAAATAATTTATGTGGGGCAAAATGGACATTCCTGAAACTCTGGCGAAAATTCATGAATTGCAAACTTCGAAAAAAATCCACTGTTCACCGGATGTGTAATTTGTATTCTCGACGAAATGTGTATAATTGAAAGATGAAGAATTTACGTGGGGCAAAATGAATCTTCCTGAAACTCTCGTGAAAATTAATGAATTTGGATTTTTGAAAAAATCACGGTTTACCAGTTGTGTTTTAACTGTCTACTGGACGAAAGATGTATTCTTGAGATATAAAGAATTTATATGGGGTAAAATGAATCTTCCTGAAACTCTCGTAAAAATGAATGAATCTAGATTTTTAAAAAGATCACGGTTTACCAGCTGTGTTTTAACTGTCTACTGGACGAAAGATATATTCTTGAGATATGAAGAATTTATATGGGGCAAAATGAACCCTCCTGAAACTCTGTCGAAAATGAACTAATCAAGAATTCCAAAAAAACGTCACGCCTCGTTTGTCTCTCAATCATCTATTCGAAATATCCATTCTTAAAATATAAAGAACGAATATGGGGTAACATGGACCACAATCAGTAATCGCTAAAAACTCTTTTAAAAACAACGCTATTTTCCGAAGCCAGTCCATCTTGCCCCACCGCGAACCTGTGTGTCCTCGCACACACTCCTCGCTCCGTCTCGCTGCTTCTTTGGCTCTCTTTCACCTCCGTCTTACTTCGACTCGGTAAGTCGCGCGTGTCCCGCGACTTCATCCGATGCTCTCGCGCGGGTCGCCGCCGATGGACAGCCAGTGGTATCATTGAGACTCGCAGGTCGTTCCAGGGCCTTACCGAGCCCGACGACGAAGACGACGAGGGGCCCGACGGCGGTGAGCGCGCACGGGGACCCAGCCGAGAGAGCCGACAGTACGAGAGAGGGGCCTCTCGCGATACACCTTTCTCCGGTTCCCAACACTCCTGAGTCGCGACGGAGTTCTCAGTCCTCACCGGGACAGTGGCGAAGTTACGCACCCGGAGAAAGGTCGTGCAGCACAACGCAAACAACTAAACGATCGAAGTCAACGCCCAATGGTTCTACGATAGGGATCGTGAAAAAATATATATATCTTTTTTTTTTTTACACAAATCTCAAAACCAAAGCATATCAAACGGTGATAAAAAAATAAACACAATAAATGAATAAATAAATAAATATTTGAATGGGATTGAATTTTTCTTCTATTTTTTTTTTTTTTTTTTTTTTTGACGTCAGTTCGAATTTGAAAAATTTGGGTCAGAGAATTCGGGGACGGGAATTGTGAAGGGGGACTTTGAGGCATCGGCGCCCGGTGGCGTTTCGCTTATACGAAGTGCGCATCCATGCAAGGGACCGGAGCCGAGTGACGAGGGACCTCGTTCGGTTACGTGAGAGTGTGCGGGTCACGGAATTGAGGAGGGAAGATAATAATAAATTGGAAAAAAGATATTTAATTTAATTAAACAAGTGACGAGGATCGAAACCGAGGGGAATCCGGAGAGGCTGCGGACTCAAGAGGGGACCCAGAGAGAGATCGGAGGGATGGGTGGCGATATGCGGCCACCGGGCATGACCAGACTTATGGTCATCGCCGTTCTCCTCGTCGCGATACCATTGACAGCCACTCAAGGTCAGTTGATCGAAATATTAATGTGTCGTTATTTATTTAACGAAAGACGATGTTGTTTCAAATGTTTTTGCGTAGGAAATACATTTTTAGGTAAAAGAAATAAAGTTTTTGGACTTAAAAAACAAAATTTTAAGGCGAAAAAATAAAGTTTTTAGGTGAAAAATAAAGTTTTTAGGCGAAAAAATAAAGTTTATAGGTGAAAAAATAAAGTTGTTAGTTGAAAAAATTAAGTTTTTAGTTGAAAAAGTAAAGTTTTTAGGTAAAAAACTTTACTTTTTTAAATAATTTACCTAAAAAAAGGTTTTAGGTAAAAAAAAGGTTTTGGGTGAAAAAATAAAGTTTTTAGGTAAAAAAAAATAAAGTTTTTGGGTAAAAAATATAATTTTTTTTGCGAACCGGAAGTACCTTGACGATAGAAGTGTAACTTTAGAAACTTCGTTGGTATACCGAGGAGATAGGATTTCCGTAATTCGATCTAAGTTAACGCGTGTTTCTGACCGTGTGTGCCTAATTGAGCCTCCGGACTCGCTAACGCGGAACTCGCGTCGTTCGAAAAGATTTTTTTTCGTCGACAGTAATCTTACTCGCGACGTTGCAACGAAATTTCGTGACAATGTTACTGCAAATCATTCAAGTAAAAAGAACGAAATTATTTTATGATCGAAGAAAATATTTTATTCTTTAGGAAAAGAAAAATATTTTATAAGTTAACAAAAAACGCTTTTTTTTTTGCAAACCGGAAATACTTAGAAAATAGAAGTGTAACTTCCGAAGCTTTGTTGGTGAAGTGAGGAGATAGTATTTCCGTAATTCGATCCAAGTTAACGCCTGTTTCTAACGGCGTGTGCCTAACTGAGCTTCCGGACCAGCGAACTCAGAACTCGTGTCGTTGGACAACATTTTGAGATATCGCGTCAATGTTACTTGAAATTTTTTAGGTAAAAACAATAATTTTTAGGTTCAAAAAAAAAAAATTTTGGAAAAAAAAAAATTTTTAGGCAAGAAAAAAAAAATTTCTGATTACAAAAATATATACATATACATTTTATATAAACCGGAAATAACTAGAAAATAGAAGTGTAACTTTCGAAGCTTCGTTGGTTAAGCGAGGAGATGAGATTTCCGTAATTCGATCCGAGTTAACGCGTGTTTCTGACCGCGTGTGCCTAATTGAGCTTCCGGATCCGCTAAGGCCGAGCGCGTGTCGTTGGATAAGATTTTCTTGTCACGCTTATTTTACTCGCAAAACGTTGTAACGAGAATTTCGCGACAGCTGTTCGTTCCGTCGAAGCTGAGACTCTCGGGAGTCTCAGGGAAAGATAACGCGCTAACCAGTCACCGGGAATCCACTCGAGCCATCGAAGAGCTCATTCGAAGCGAAGGCTATCGACTTATTATGGCTACTCGATATCCTCGCGGTTCTACCGCTACTCGATTCTGCACTTTGCCAGACAAATCGGAAAACGGCGAATACACTGATCTTTCGCCGTGACATTTAAATTAAATAAAGTATTTAAATTCCAGTTTGTCTGCTTCGTAAATAAATTTTTTAAAAAAGTTAATCCTCGACGGAAATCTTTTTCGTTCGATCGCGATTAATTTGTTGAGCCGGCGTTTTAGTCTCGATAAGCAATATCTTGGGTTCGGGTAAGAGTTGGTTATTGCAATAATTAATTTTTTTCTTATAAATAAAAAATGGGGAGCGTATATAAAATTTTGAAAAATTAAGAAATTAAAAGATTTGCGTTTCCATCGAGAGGGAAAGACGTCGGTCGAACTTGCCATCAATAATTTGGATTCAAGTTCGTCCGATTCGTGAGCAATTTTTTAAAAAGTTAATCCTCGATGAAAATGTTTTTTGATCGGTCACGATTACATCTTTAAGTTGTCATTTTACTCCCGATAGAGAATATCTCCGATTCAGATAAGAGTCAGTTACTGTAGTTTTTGTTTAATGTAAACATTTTTTTTTCTCACCAATCATTTTTTGGTCTATCCAGCGATACAACGATTATTTCAAAAATTTTGTGGTGTTATCCCATTTTGCATCGTCGCAATGAAAATTTACATTTGTTGTCCATTAAAAAAAAATTTTTTGTACACAAAGCGCCCCATTTTTTCTTATTAATTTGATAATTTTATTAACCCGTTCACTGTCAGAGAAACGTATTTCTCTACACGTCTATTTTTTTTCTTATTAATTATTTTTGTTTTCTTATTCATTTGACAATTTTATTAATCCCTTCACTGTCAAAAAAACGTATTTCTCTGTACGTTTTTGCCCCTATAAAAAAATGACATAAAAAAATGAAAAAAATGTAAAAAATTATTTTAAAAAATGTCGAAAAATGAAGAAAAAAGTAAGATTCCGTCGAAAGAGAGAGTACGGTCGGGCAGGAGACAATACGGACACATCGTTCGAAGTTGCGCGTTACGATCCAGGGCTGAGTTATTTTATCATTCCTGTCGTTGGTGGTTGGCCTTGCTGACGTACGTAGATTCTTCGAGATCGGGGCACTTTACATTCACTCGGACGGTGAAACCGGAGATACGTGCGCTGGAGAACGATCCCGCTGTGTTCCGCGACGATTTCGCTAGCAGCGGCCTTACATCTTCCTCGGCACGCTCGCATCCGCGGTGTACCATCGGTCGAGCATTCAAATCACCGATCGCATCGCAAAAAAAGCTTGCACTTTCAGCACACTTTTTTCTCGCCGCAAAAATCCACAATTACTTTGTTGTTAATTTTACAAAAAAAAAAAAATTGTAAAGTTAACAACTTTTTTTGGTAAAATTAACAAGACCAGAAATTTGACACACTAAAGAGCCAAAAAAAAATTTTAAACGTCCACAATCATTTCCTTTTCAATTTCACAAAAAAATATTTGTAAAATTACCATATTTTTGGTGTAAAATTAACAAGAGAAAAAGTGCGGATGTTTGTGGACAAAAACGTTGTTGGCTCTTTTGCAGTGCGTGCTGAGGCGCCAATAAAAATGCTTTTTATTTTTATCATTCATTTCCTGAAAAAAAAGTCATCTACTCAACCGACGATTTTTTTTCGTGTTAAGGTAGCTATGTAGCCTCCCGCTCATCTCGCATAAGTTCGAGAAAAGTAAGCAAATATTGCAATTACTTCTCGATGATATAAAAATCTGAAAAAAAATCATGCAGATTAAAGATACTGAAAAGATTAATTTTGCATAATAATAATAATTCCAAAATGTTATTAACAAATTAATCAAAAAATTAATTGTTTAACAAA
>JAPYZD010004169.1:0-13296 GCA_030522725.1 Ichneumoninae sp. B BG-2022a
AAAACTTTTTTTTTATGAAAATGATTCGTTTATTTTTCTGAATACGTATAAATTTTTTCAGATTTTTAAGTAATCGTTGATTTTTGTTCTATAAAAAAACAAAAAATCAACAAAATCGACAATACAAAATTCTTTTTTGCCGTGTGCTGCGAAATATCTTCAAATTTTTTTATTTTTTATGTTTAAATATTATGATATACCGAATATATAAATTTTATAAAATATATATGTGTGTGTTTGCATGCCACGATGTACAGAAAAAGGATAAAAGAAAGGGTCCACTTGGCCCTCGTCCCGGGGACAAAAAAGTCTCCAAGAACCGAGAAGTCTGTGTTGGTGTGTGCTCGCCTCCGGACACGAAGTGACTCCGGCTTCCGGCTGCCAGTACCACGGCCAACATCACTGCGAGCCGACCGTCGCACTCGTTCATTGCCCACTCACCGACGTCCAGGGACCAGACGTCCGTAATCGCTCGCTATCTCGGTTCACCGTGGCGGACCAACGCCCGAAGCTAAGCAACGTTTCCGACTTTCGCGTGAAATTCGTCCCGTTCTCCACTTTTACTTCCGGAATTTCTCGAGACTCCCGAAGTTCCAAGGTTCATCGATGATTTTTCCTTTTTGCCCCCCTAAACGACTTTTACGACCGGATAACACACTTGTGGCAAGCTATTTTTACGACGGTCCTTATTTTTTTCCCCCTAAGCTTTATTTTATTTTTTCACCGTGTCGCATGAAAAGGAAGCTCAGTTCTCGTGACCCATCAACAAGTCGTTAATTTTACCACTGACTATGTCAATGAAGTATCAAGCCGGCTCGCGTGGCCCGGTGACGAACTCCCGTTGATGTGCCCTCGGGGCTCCGCTTCATTGAGGTGCGAGTCGTTCAATACTCTATAGCCAGTGTATATTCAACATAGAGTGCCACCACCCGCGAGTGCGGGGTGACGGAGTTTTACGACCGCTTAACGACCGGTTTATTGCCGCTCGTGTCGAAACGCGAGAGACACGAGTGAGAAAGGGACACTCAGCGATTGCATACAAGTTTTCACGGGCTCTCGCGCCCTTCGCGCCACAGTGGTGGGACTGAACGAGGCTGCATCCGACGATTATGGGCCTTTCGCCACGCGACTGTAATTTTTAACCTTCCGCTGCGGCCGCAGATTGCGGCGATCGATTACACGCGTATTCATCGCGACTCTTTGATTATATGCCAATATTTCATTGCCTCGACAATGTTGCGTGAGTATACCTGTTTTAAGGGCAGGACGATCTTATCGAAGAAATTGGTACTTAAAGAGCGGAAATCGGCGGCGGTAAAGTTGAAGCCTTATTACAGAAAGGTTTCATTTTCAGCCTCTTTCGAAAAGAGAACAAACTCGTTGCGGAATTCCTACGGGCGATCTGTACGATACGATTTAGCAATAAAAATTAAGCGGCCTGATAAATTGCTTGACGAAACATGATACGCCATTCTGCCAAGTCCGCCATTCTTACAAATCCGCCATTCTTACAAACCCGCCATTCTTACAAATCCGCCATTCTTACAAATCCGCCATTCTTACAAATCCGCCATTCTTACAAATCCGCCATTCTTACAAATCCGCCATTCTTACAATTCTTACAAATCCGCCATTCTTACAAATCCGCCATTCTTACAAATCCGCCATTCTTACAAATCCGCCATTCTTACAAATCCGTCATTCTTGGAATTCCGCCATTCTTGAAATTCCGCCATTATGGCAAATCCGCCATTCTTACAAATACAAGTTTTCGCCACGCGACTGTAATTTTTACCGTTCCACTGCGGCAGGTTGCGGCGATCGATTATACTCGCATTCTTCACAATTTTTCCATCAAACGTCAATCTTCCTTTGCCTCGTCAAAGTCGCGTGCAAACACCTGTTTTAAGGGCAAAAAAATCATGTCGAAGAAATTGGCAATTCTACTCGAGCCGCGCAAATCGATAGCAGAGTGAAAAATGTTTCCCAACTTATCGCAGAAAGCCTTAACTTTCTGCCTCATCCTAAAAAGGAACCAAAATGGCGACGGAATTGGTGCGAACGTGCGATGCGATGTAGCAATAAAAATAAAGCAGCTCCGTAAATCGCTTGGCGAAACAATGCTCCGCCATTCTCGCGAATCTCTGCGTCCGTGTTATCATCCATGCCGGAGATTCACGGGGCATATTGTTGCATAAATAGTGGTACATCGTGTACGGTACATAGAGTGTGATTCGGGTTTACGAAAGCACTTAGAGCTATCCCGCAACGCTCTTCGTACATGCATCAAGTATGTGTACACACCTGGGTATGTATTGGATGGTACACTGTTCCACTGTGTGTCTACGAAAAGCTTGATATATGTTATATCTGTATAGCACACGAGTGCAGGCGAACGTTTGCTCAGGCACCACTCTAATGCTCGCTGGAGCTGTAATTATCGGTGCGCCTGGAATCGTGCCGGGGAATAAATTTTGGTTAACCGGGGACGATGGCGTTCCCAACGCCTCGTGGGCCTTGTCTTCCTCGTCGCCGTGCCGTAAGCCCCCTCACCGATTATCGCATGGTCTCATCGGAATTTCGGTGGATAGCGGAGAGGGAAATACCGAGGGCCGAAGAGCTCGCATCTCTAACTGCGTTCTGTACCAAAGAGCTCGCGACGATCTCACGTAACGATCGCGCCATTCCCGGTTTTCTCTTCACACGACCACGGTGTAAATACAACGATCACTGGCAACTTTCTTTTTACCCAATTATCGGCTGGTTCGTGTAAGAGTTACCAAATTTTCGGCCCCCTTCAACCACTTTAACTATTCGCACTCCATAGGAAAATGAATCCGTGGATGCGGGAGAAAAATCATAAATTGAAAGAATTGGCTGGGATAAATAGTTGGTCGGTGCAGTCCATTATTATTTTTTCACAACTTAATTTTCTTACTTAACTATCAGTTAGGGTAAAAGTGGGGAATATGGCCCTGTCCATATATCATTGATTTACGTGTTAATCGAGGTGGGGCATATTCACCACTTTTGCCATAACTAGTTCTCCCACCTCATCTTTTTATTTCCGTGGACGAAATATAGTTCTACGCAAGCTGTCCACATCTTGCCAAATCCTTTTACCGATCGAGCTTCGACCAAGTCGATCTTCCCAATTTCTTTCCATGGGAAGACGAAGTGGATGATCAGGGTCGTGTTGGACAGGCTGAACTCTAAGGTCCAGCTGGACCAAACCCACCCGGCCTGGATGGATGGTTGAAAAATTTGGTAGGCGCAGATCCGTTCCATTTCGACATTGCCGGCCATGCTGTACGATCCTAAGAGATCCTTCCTATTCTGAGACCCACGAGAATTACAAAAATAAATTATTGAATCAGCGATCCAATATAGAGGTCAGCAGACCAATCTCATAATCCCCGCATAATCCGTTCCTCCTCAATTAAAGCTTTCAACCCCACAGAACAACTCTAAACAATCTCAGCGTCGGAGCTCCGTGGACGATCGCCCAAGAGGCCAATGACGGAAACGCCGTAAGAATTTTTATCCCTCGCTCATCCCATCGCCGGTCGTTTAGCTATGGAGGCCACAAAATAGAAATAAAATTGTTGACACGTTGACACGAGTGAGCCACATACGTGGGACGAGAAGCGAGCACCCGAACTCGTTCCTCATCGGCGAGGCTCTAATGCCAATGCCGAATGTGAATGGTGCTCTCGTCGGATCGTCGGGCCGCGGGTCGAGGGAGGAGGGAAGGAGCCTCGGCCGGAGGCGTTATGAAGACGTAATTGGTCTCCGACGGCCTGCCGGCTTGACAGTTCGCCGCCACGGCCGAGGAGAGAGACTCGTCTCGTCCTCGCGCTCATTTGACGTGTGACATGATTCAGAAGCGTCCAGCCGTTGTCACATCTTCAATTACCCTCCATCCAGCCCCGCTAGTGCCATTAACGGCAGCAACGTTGGGCACAAGCATCATCACATGGAAGCAATCATCGGATCGGGCGGGGACGACCCGCAGCGCGGCCACTCTCATCGACCAATAAACCATCATAGTGTCACGTTCGTACTAGGTCGTTTATTCTTTTCTCTCCACATAGATGTCTGCGTCGTATGTACGAGTCAAATAAAATTTACGAATTACATACGTTGATGTCAGGAACGTGTGTGTCCACTGGGCCATCCTTGATGGACGTGTCCGGATAACGCCGGGCGTCGATAAAGATTGAACTCGGCGAGAACCGCTTACCGAATCGTGTCAGCTTACATGTCGAATCGATGATATTATTTATCGGCACAAATAACAATGCTTATCGAAATGATAATGCTCGAAAGGAAACATAGCCATCATGACGCCACGTTCGTACTAGGTCGCTTATTCGTTTGTCTCTACACACATGTCTGTGTCGTATGTACGAGTAAAATAAAATTTACGAATTACATACGTTGACACTACGAGCGTGAGTGTCCACTGGGTCCATCCTTGATGGACGTGTCCTGAAAATTATTGACCGATATTGCGTCGGAGTACACGTAAAATCGATGGTATTATTTAACAGCCAAAATTACAATGCGATGACGCTTGCAATTTAATGCCATTATTCGCGTCACAGCATCGACAATGCTATAAAGAAAAACAAACAAAAATTCCCAACGGCCCTGGCGCGAGGTTCTCATGTGACACATCGAGGCTGGAATAAATGAAGTGAAAATTTTAGATAGAAAAATAATAATTCAGAATATTTTCAAAAATACTTTGAATTTTAACCGATGACTTTGTGATGACTCCAAATGAGGTCGCGCCGCTCAAAGCAAATAACAAAAAAATTCTCTTTTTTTTTTGTTCTAAAATCATTTTGAGCAAATATTGAATGCTTTCGGTGATAACAATAACAGCGCACCAGCGACGAGGCTCCCGCGTTGGGTGAGTTGGATACTGTACGAGGCCACTTGTTGATATGCCGATATATTTGTCGAGCGTTTTAGAAGCTCGAGTTATAATTTATGCCTGATGGACAAACCCATCTATTGTAATTATATCCTGGACGCTAATTGCGCGTCATCGGAGGCCGGGAGTGCGGACGGAGGCAAACAAGTTGCCGATGCTGATGGTACAGCCATCGACGCGTAATATACCTGAGGTATAATAACCAACAGACAGTGTACCGAGAAACCCCGAGACTCCGCCTAAGCGTCGCGGACACATGCCAGAGACGATCCTGTCCCGCGTTCGCCTCTTCTTTTTTTTCCTCCTTTATTTTTAGTAACTTTCGTAATGCGCTCAGGCTAAGTCGCTTCCTCGCCGCTTCCTTCTCGATCGTCTTATTTTTTTTCGTCTTTCCTCGATATGACAGGTTTATAGCTGGCAGCTAGCACGGGTTAAACGGATAGCATCCGGTTCAGCGGGGCGGTGCGCATGCGACCACTGCATGTTTATTCTACCCATCACACCTCGCGAATAAGCATCCGACCATCACACGAGCGCCTTCGTGATTCGGTGAATTTAATCCTCGATAGCCATTTTCGTTCGAGCCGTGAATGACAGATTGCCAAAGTGGGAAATCTACGATTAAAAAACAAAGATCATATTTAAAAAAGATAAAGAATGTCAAATTGAGGGACAATTTCAAATCGGCTGGTTAAAATGCAAAAGATGGTTTCTTTCATTCTTTCGTTAGTGAAATCGGTTGGGAAATACGCCACTTTAAAACAATGACAATCTTTCGATAAAAATGCAAAAACTTAGTTGTCGAAAATTTTAACTTTTATTCAGAAGCTGTATGAAAATTGTAATTGCCAATTTAAAAAAATATATATTCTATGCAATCGAAATTTTCTTCGGACAGAAAATTCAAAATATGCAAAATAGTTTGTATCTAATCAATTAATAATAAATTAAATTAAATGAAAGGCTGCTTCCACAACCGCGTGCTCTCGTCTCACAGCGAATCACTTTTTTTATTTCACTTCGTTTTCAATACCAATTATCGCCGATAACATAATTCATAAATAATCGTGAATCTCCAATGAGCAGGTTCGTGTTCGGAGGACTTTTGAATAGCCTTAAGGAATTTTGTTATGAAAAAAAAAAATGCATTTACAAAAGCAAAGACATAAAAAAAAGCGACCTTCCCTCATAGCCGAGCGTGTGCTACACGGCACGGTCGTGTAACACGCAACAACCCGGGAGCGGGTGGCTCGATGCCAGTATCCCGGAAACTCGTTCGAGGGGGCTGTAGTCGAACATACTCACGGTGGTTTGGGCGCGTTTTGGATTCTGTGGCGCAGCATGTCGTCCATGTCACGTTGAACGTCATCGGCACGGTCGAGTGGCTCCTCGAGTCTCTCTGGACACGCTTCCGAACATATGGTCCTCACACTATCCGCCACCGATGCCACCGCGAACGCGCTTCGTTCGACGTGATTTTCCGTTATCTGTGAAGTCGATCGAATGGTGGCTAGCTCGTGAAACGAGATTGAGGGTCCCGTTATCGGGAGCGGCAACGCTTCGCTCGACTCCTCGAGACCCTTCATGTGCACCGCGACGCCTCTCTCTCTCTCGTGGATCACCCGAGAGCCCTACAACCTGTCGAGTCATATCAACGTTAACGAACGACCCACGTATACACGAGACCCCCCCTGTAGTGTTATAGGATTTGACCGTTTCACCGCAAGATCCCGTCCCGTACACACAAAATCGTCGTCCCCTGTCATTATTCCGGTGATTCATCATCGAAAATCAATAATATTTTACTCCGTAATTCTGAACATCCGGAGACAGCAGGTTTTTTTTATTTTATTTTTTTAAAGGAAAATCCGTTCCTGTAACGGACTTCAAGGCCAGTCGAACCAAAATTGAAAAAAGTGTCGGGTGACTGCTTGAATCAAATCAAATAAGTTTTTTATATTTATTAATAGGGCGATCGTAGAGAAACTTTATGATTCTCGGATTTTTTTTAACTCCCCCTGGCTCAATCGAAAAGTTTCGATATCGATATAATACGAGCAGCATCTATCGTTGTCTTTTGTGACTCTGGTGATTCATCATCGAAAATCAATAACTTTGTACTCGACAATTCTGAGCACATTAAAAATAATCGTATGGAATTTTCTGTACGATTGAAATCCATTTTACTCGAAAAAATATGAATTTGAATGGAGAACAAGGCCAGTCGGGTAAGAATTGAAAAAAAAGTCAGATGAATCCTTCAATCAAATAAAATAAGCTTCGGTATAGAATAATTCATCGTTTTTACACATTTATCAATAGACGGATCATCCCGCTTGTAATTGGCGGTGAATTTTTATTTATTTTTTAACTCCCGCTGGTTCGAACAAAGAGTTTAGACACCGATATAATAAAGAGCAGCATCTATCGGTCAGAGGATTGCGACGCCACGGCGAGAGCGGGACGATAAATATAACATCTGTTCGATACAAATACAAAAGCGACTAATGAAGAGTCCATCGACACCGACGGAAAGTCTATTTATTCAGCGAGATATCCACGGACACTTCTTTTATCTAATTTATTTTTAACTCTTATTTCATCTGAAAGTTGAATCGGAGGGTCCGGAGATTTTGGTCGAAACAAAGGAGCGATGTGGCGGTAAATAAATATGCGTCTCGTTCGTGGCGACGTCGGAAAATCGGGATGTTCGCGGTGTATACACGACGAACAGAACGAACGGAGGAAGAGCCGAGAACCGACGGGATGAGCCAATCGATCGCCGACTGCAGAGAGAAGCGCGAATCAGTTTTCCGTCCCGCTCTCGTCCGACTCGGGCAAGATGCGGTACACGATATTTCACGGCGTACCGCTGAAATATAGTCGAGGAAAAAATAATAAAAATACATAACTCGATTACGACATCGTCGAGTGTATAACTCTCATCTTTTTTATTTTTAGTTTTTTTTTTATTTATTTTTTTTTATATTGGCTCCACAGCCCCGCTCCGGTACGAAGGAGCGGCAGCGGGGATCGGGGTGCATTTTTCTCGTTTCGCGATGTCGAGTACCACCCCTGGTTGCGAAGTTAATTCTCCACGGACGCTCGCGCGTTCTCCGCCTCCGGACGGACGGCTCATGAATTCTTTTTCGCAACTTCTGTCTTTCTGTTTTCATATCTATCATGCTGCGCGGATGCCGTCATGCGGCTTATACTGTAATTCCGCTGGTGGAATCCACCATGGATGGAGGAACTAAAGTTCCATGAGATATTACAGAAAAGAGATAGGCGGGGATATTCTGAATAAAATGAAAAAAAAAAAAAACGCGGACTCGAATTACGTACTTTTGTCGTGTATCCCTTATCAGCTCTGTCGATAGAAATTAATTACAAAAGTACGGATAAAATATCAAGAGATAATACGATGGCTTACCCGTAAGTCCGCTGGTAGAATTACCATGGACGGAGAATCGAAATTTCATGAGATATTATGGAACAGAGATAGCCGGTAGATTCGCAATAAAAAAAAGCACGGGCGCGAATTACGCACCTTACTCGTGTATCTCCAGTTCTGTCGATAGCAATTAATTGCAAAATTACGGATAAAATACCAAGAAATAATACGATGGTTTCCCTGTAAGTCCGCTGGTAGAATCACCACGGATGGAGGAATTAAACTTCCATGAGATATTATGGAAAGGAGATAGCCGTTATTGCTCCGAATAAAAAAAGCACGTACTCGAATTACCTTGCGAATTACGTACCGTAGTCGTGTATCCGTAATCAGCTCCGTCGATAGCAATTAATTAAAAAATTACGGATAAAATACCAAAAAATAACACGACGGAACCGCAACGTGACATTAATGCGACGGTAAAGAATGCGAAGCGGAGCTTTACCGTAAAACAAGCTTTACGAACTCGGGAGAGAGAGATTTCACCGTGGACGGGCTATCGATTCCAACACAGCAGCCCGCTTCGCTGCCCGTCGGGGTTGGGGTCGACCGGGCGCGATATCGGCCAACGGATTTATTTTTAACTTTAACTACACTTTAAACGTATACATAAGCGTAGTATGTGAGAACGGCGGCCCGCATACTACTGTTGCTGGAATAAATTAATACACGGTTCGCTAGAAATGATGGCCTCTGTGCCCGAGCCGGTGCACCCGCGATTATCGAGGCGCTGCTATAACCGATAATGTGGAATTAAATATGATTCTTTTTTTTAGTCCGTGCGTCCATCCAGTTAAAGCATAGAGTGCCTATATTGGAAGCTACTGGCACACAATTTTACAAAATTTAAATAATCGAAATTTAACGGACGCTTCTTCGGCTCACTATCGATCATTAAATAACACCCTAAGTCAAAAATTTATTCATTCATTATCAATAAGTTATTAGTGACTGTAGACCTTCCAAAGTTAATGCTCGCTTCTACACCCACTAAACTTTTTTTTAATCAATCAACATCTTAATCAGAGTTGGGCAAAGTACCAAAAAATATTTGCTTGAATAAGTGCTTGAAGTGTCAAGTACTTTTCGCATTTAGATTCATAACGTTATGTTTTATGTAGACTTTAAAAAAAGGTGCTAAGTAATTTGCACGTGACTTCCTCAATGAGTACAATTTTTTTTTTAATAAATAAGAATAGCGATAATTAATCTTTTTTTTTAATGGTATTTAAAAGAAAAGTATTAAAGTACATTCTCGTTAAAATTTTACTGATTGCAAAATTTAGACACATAATCATATATCAATAGAAACAGGATGTCATGTTACTCATCGAGTACCCGCCATGTGAGCGAGTTCTCAAAAAGTACTTGTTCTTGGTACTTGAAATCATAAAGTACTTGAGTACTTCACGTACGTGCTTCAAGCAAATAAAGCAAGTACGCGGTACTTTAAGTATTGCCCACCTCCGATCTTAATTAATAACCCTCAACATACAAAAAAAAAAATTACACAGCAGTGCAACGATCTCCTCCCAAATACTAAAAATTCCCCGACAACGATATAGCGTATCGTGATATGCAATATGATTGAGCACCGCTGCGAGCTCGGCAACAAATCAGCATGACAAAGGGTAGTATGCGGAAGGGGACGGTCGGCAGTCGAAGCAGAAGCCAACATATATAGCGCACTATTATATTGTACCGTACAACAGTGGGGTACAGACGGGAGACCGACACTGGCTGCGCTCTGGTCTCTCCGGCTGCCGAACGGTGTACGTTGCCGAGCTCGCACGCCGCGGCTAAAGGGGTGTGGTACGGCCAGTGAAATCTGTCACCCGGATGTCAATCAATATTTCGCGTGCGAGCTTCGACCCCCCCCCCCCCCCTCTGCCGTGCATTCTGCATTATCGTGCATATGCGCTCTTTCCGCCCTTCAGTGCCCTAAGCCAAAATCCGTTGGGACGGGACAGTCCAGCAAGGTCCTTAAGCTTCTTCCCCCCCCCCCACTCTTAACCGACAATTTCGACGACAGTTTTATTGCGCACGAAACTAACTCACCCCACCCTTGCGAAACTTTTCTATCTGAGTCGTTTGCGCCCTGGCCTTATGGATAGGAGGCCAAATTGGTGCCTGGCTCACGGGAACAATGATCTCTCTTTTTCTATCTGCGCCGTCCGAAGAGGTTTTAAGGGAAATCGACGATTCTTGTACCAATGCGACAACAACTTTATTTGGTTTTGCTCTTTGATCCCCGAATTGCCTCCGATTGCGGCCAGTTGTCAGGACCAGCGAAATTGAGTGTAAAATTTGCAGATACGGGCAATGTTGATCCTTCGTGTAAAATTGATTTTTGGTAATTTTTCTATCTGCGCCATCCGAAGAGATTTTAATAGAGAACTACGATCTTTGTACCAATGCGATAACAACTTTTTTGGTTTTGGTCTTTGATCCCCGAACTGCCTCCACTTGCGACAATTTGTCAGGACCAGCGAAATTGAGTGTCAAATTTGCAGATATGGGCAATGTTGATCCTTCGTGTAAAATAGATTTGTTGTAATTTTTTCAATCTGTGCCGTTCGAAGAGAGTTTAAGCGAAACCGACGATTCTTGTACCAATGCGATAATACCTTTTTTTGGTATTGGTTTTGGTCTTTGATCCCTGAACGAACTATTATGCGCATCGGTGACCCAACGATGCAGGTAGATGTATCGCCCTTGCGTGAGTAACTCGGTGTACACAAAAAAAAAATTGAAATCCAACAAACGAATCGTTTATCCCACGACTGATAAAGCTCGTTCTATCGTGTCGCCTTTGCACACGCGTACACGCATCGTTCGCCCTATGCTCCGTCTACACCGAGTACCGGCTCGATGGACGTCCGTTGATGCATAAAAATTCGAAAATTTTCCAACCTATCGTAAATTGTGGTTTTTTTTTGCACGAAAAAAAAAATAAATGAAAAAAAGCGACCGAGGCTGCGACACACGTTATTCTGTATTCCATTAAAGTGAACAATACACGGCAGTGGAGCGGAATGCTTCGAATTCGTTGAGAGGAAAATTAAAAAAATAAAAGACGGAAGACAACAAAAAAATGAAATTCTTTCTATCCTATCGCTCGTCGTGTAGAACAATTCGTTCGGCACGGTTCGTCGGTGTTTCGGGATTCATAGCAGCATAAAGTAATCATCGTTCATCGTGTATAGACACAGTTTCATCCGGGAACCGTAGTATGTAGGGTGTGTAAATCTTTCTCGGTGCAAACGTCAATCATCCTCGGTGCAGCAGAAGCTGATGGTCCTCGGTCCCCTCCCCGCACTCCCCGGACGTATTTACAGTAATTGCGACACAGATGTTTCGGGGGCGGCTCGCGGGCTCCGGGGGTTGGCACTGTTGCAACGTGAGCGCGCGACGTCGCGTGCACACACCCCATGATATGCAACTGTTGCCGTCATCGCCCACGTCGACATCGAATCGGATCTTCTCCCCGTCCGTCCTTCGCTCGATGGGAACCCTCCCCGTCGAAACAGCCCCAAAATAAGCCATAAAACATTTTTTTCCCTCGATCGCCGCATTACCGGCTTTTTGTCTGGAGGCGGTTAAAAATCGCTTTTGCGAGACGGGACTCTTTCGAGTGTCGCAAAAGTGTCCTATGCGACGAGCACACGCAGAACCAACGGTTATCCCTACAGTTACATCGGTTCTGCCCAAAAATTGACTTTTTCCCCAGAGTTCCATTTTTGCGCCCCTTTACCCTCATGGTGGCCGTTTTTTCCCCGCAAAAAATTCCCTGACATTTCTCTGACTTTTCACTGACCAATTAAAAATTTTCCCCAGCCAAACTTCTAATGACTTCTAATAAAAGAAATTAATGATGCAAATAAAAATGCGTAATTATTGTATTAATGCTCAATTCTATTTTTTTTTTCGAAATGTTCCATTTTTTTAGGCTCCCTGTTATGTATTTCTTATTTATTTACGCAAAGTTCGGCGACAATTTAATTTTTCCCTGACCAAGTTGAAATTCCCTGACTTTTCCCGGTTTTCCCAGTTTTTCCTGACCGCGGTTACATGACTCTACGAATTATCTGCCAAAGTTGTTTCAGATTTCTTTTTCTTAACTATTCTTCGGTAAAGCAATGTCGGGAAAATGTAAGGTCGATGTGGGCAATTCAAAGTTCGCCCAATTCCCTTTGTGACGCTCTTGCGTCAGGACGGACTTTACAGTCCTTGGCGTTCTATATGCATGGATCCGCATTTCGGGTCCTCAGTGGCTGTTCGTCTACACTCGAGCCAGCCAATCGCCGTTCTCAGTGCACGAGCGCACTTAAGCCAAAATTTATTCATCTATTTACATCGGTTCAACCCAAAAATCGATCTTTCCACAGGGTTCAATTTTGTTTCAGATTTCTTTTTCTTAACTATTCTTCGGCAAACCAAAGTCGGGAAAATGTAAGGTCGATGTGGGCAATTCAGGGCTGCATTGCCAAAAGTTTGCCCAATTCCCTTTATGACGCTCTTGCGTCACGACGGACTTTACAGTCAATGGCGTTCTATATGCATGGATTCGTATTTCGGGTCCTCAGTGGCTGTTCGTGTACTCTCGATCCAGCCAGTCGCCGTTCTCAGTGCACCATCCATCCCCCCAAATATATTGGAAGCGTAGCAGTGACAGCAGTGAGCGGAGGGCCACGCCGGCAGCATCTCGGTCCATCCCCCAAACGAAATAGAGTTACAAACTGTAACTACGTTTCTGTGTGCTCCACCGATGTCGGGTTCGCCTCTCCAACCAGCGGAATTCACCATGTCGTGTTGCCTTGACGTAAAATATCGATCGTCCCACTCATCCTCCCCCCCCCCCCCCCCCCCCCCCCCCCCCCCCCCCCCCCCCCCCCCCCCC
>JAPYZD010004170.1:0-11694 GCA_030522725.1 Ichneumoninae sp. B BG-2022a
AATCACACGAGTCGCAATCGCCAATTCGACCCTCGTTCCACATCATACTTTTTGTCACAAGTCCATGAATCTGCGGCACTTGGAATGGCAGTCGCGCGAGACGAATACTGAAAAGTGAGCTTATGTCTCCAGATTGGAAAACGTCGAAAGAAAACTCCCAAGGGACGAAAGTGAACGAAATGCGAATTGCGCATGCGCGACTCAAAATACCAAGGGACGAAAGTGAACGGAATGCGAACTGCGCATGCGCGACTTTGTCATTTCACCACAGGTTCACGACTGGCATACTATAGGCCACTTTCGGCTCGCAAGACTGTCATGTGAAGTGCCGCGATTCATGCACGAGTGACAAAAAAAATTTTTCTAACGAGCGTTTGTTCACACGAGTTAGAAAAAGTGTTTCGCACGATTGATGTGCGAAATTTTTCATCACAAGGTGCGAAAATGGCGGTTTTACGCACGCGAAGCGCGCGGAAAAGTGGTCATTTCCGCACTGAGTGATGAAAAAACTTTTTCTGACGAGTGTGAGTTTGCAGCGCGAGCCGGAGAAAGAATTTCGCACGAATATCGTGCGAAATATTACTTCACAAGGTGTAAAACTGCGATTTTCGCACCGAGTGAAGTAAGAATTTGATTAAACGACTTAAAAAAATCTAGCACTCATTTGACTAATGTGAACCGCTCCAAACCCCTCAATTTTATTCTAAAAATAATTTGTGCAAGAAATTGAAACTTCTTTTTCCTCGGCTTGGTCCACGTTCGCAATGACCGTCGTCCAATAACGCATGAAATGGATGCTGAATGGACCATTACGTGGAATACGAATAGTTTCCCGTGCAACACTCGAACGCTTGCAGAAGGAGCGAAACTCCTTAGGAATCCAAAACGAAGTAACTCGCCGGCTCATTCGAATCCCCCATGATATCGTTCTTGGTCCACATACTCCCATTCTCTTTGCTGTCTTGTCATTCTTTATCTGTGTCATATATCTCACCGGTTGCGAACACGTGTCATATATCCTACGTGGAATGTAAAAATGAACTGCTGCAGTCTCTCGTCTCTATGCGCTGTTCCCGAGAGCCTCGAGTATGCATGCTGAATGCGGGATACGTTCGGGGCTCTATATAATCGTGACTTTATTGCAAATGTCAGAAGAGACGAGTGCAACTGCGGGTCGCGACAAGACGTGGGTTCGCGGAGGGAGTTGAGCCCTTCGTTGGCAGCGCCGCGCGACTACGAGCACAGAAAAATTCCCTCGAATAGCGGAACCAATCGTAATAATATAGAATTTTCGTTCGGCGATCGAAAGATCAAGATAGAGATAAATAAAATCAAATTAAAAAGGATGTTTCGACATAAAAAGCTTTTCCATCGATCAAAAATTTGCAAAGCCTTCGGCGAATAAGGTAAATGTCCCTATTCCCGACCATGCTCCCTTCACCGACCATTTCGGCGTATAACGTCATTTACGAGGCAGCCAATGCATAAAAACATTTATTAGTGGTCTAGAAATATTCAGAAATTTGTGTAGTGTGAAAGGATTGTAAATTGCAGAGTAAGTGTAATAATCAGTGCACAATATTATCGCTTTTGTTACCGCACGTCACGACTCGAGCGGTTTCTTAGAAGTAAGGTTAAGGATTGTCGATCGCGAAAATAGTAAATATTTCGGTAAAAATCCGTTGTTAACGAATAATTCGAGCGTTAAATGGTTCTTCGTAGTTCGGTTTACATATTGCGAAAAAAAACAGTCGGATAAACATTTTTTTTTTTTTTTAATTCGCCGGTCGGGTTTGGACACAGAAAAATTCTTGCCTGTCCCCATTATCGTACATGTAAACGTCAGTTTATTTCCACATAACCAATAAATGTAATACATTTTCTTTTGCTAAAACGTTTAGGCTAAGTGTGTACACAATGCATTAGATTTCATGTTCGAAGTCTGGATTTATGTTTATTTTTTCTTTGCAACCTCGGTCATTCATGCTGTAAAAAAGGTGGTCGGTAATGGGGGCCATGCTCGGTCGGAATTGGACACAGCTGGTCGATAGATGGCACATGCACTAGTGCGGCTTTATTACGCTTTATCTAGGAAAATTCTTGACGAAATGGATTGAGTCTACGATTTTTGGAAAGTGTATGGTTAAAGTTATCGATTGATGTGAAAATCAGCCTCGAATTAACTTTTGTTACATTTGACAACGACATTCTTTTCCCCGGTCGGCCTTATAGGGGTCGGGAATACGGACATTTACCTTATTAACTTGGTGTTTCAGCGAATGCAAGCTGATATATTTCGTTCACAGCGCTGCGTAAAAAAAACTCTCGAACTGCGGAACCAATCGTAATAATATGGAATTCTTGTTCGGCGAGGGAAAGATCGAGATAGAGATAAATAAAATCAAATTAAAAAGGATGTTTCGACATAAAAAGCTTTTCCATCGATCAAAAATTTGCGAAGCCTTCGGCGAATACTAACTTGGTGTTTCAGCGAATGCAAGCTGATATATTTCGTTCGCAGCGCTGCGCAAAAAAATCTCTCGAACTGCGGAACCAATCGTAATAATATGGAATTCTCGTTCGGCGAGAGAAGGACCGAGATGGAGATAAATAAGATCAAATTAAAAAGGATGTTTTCACGTAAAAAGCTTTTTCATCTATTAATGAAAATTTTTGTAATGTAAATATTTGCAAAGCCTTCGGCGACTATTACGTGATGTTTCGGGAGGGCAAGCTATATATATAAAGGCACGCACACGGGAACGCGCATAATCGACTTTCGTGGAGGCACTTGGGACTTAAGGTCACAGTGCTGCGCAACTACGAGCAAAGTTAAATTCTCTCGAACAGCGGAATAAATCGTACTAATATAGAATTCTCGTTGAGCGAGGGCCGCACCGAGACGGAGATAAATTGAATAAAATTAAAAACGATGTTTCCACGTAAAAAGCTTTTTCATCTATTTAAAAAAAATTATAATTCACAAAGCCTTCGGCGACTGTTACTTAAAGTAGCTATATCGGTACGCCGGAGTCATAGACATCAGCATCTATATATGACATAAAAAATTAATTATATGTGGTACTTTGTCTGCATCAATAATATTATTAAAAAATAATAGAGTATCTATGAAGATTTTTCGCAATTAGATTGAATCGATTATTTGTGAGCAAATTATTCGTTCAGTGTGAATTTGACTTCATTTTTACGTCAATTAGGTTAGGAAACGTCATTTGGTCAGAAACCACACCCAAAAAAATAATTTTTTTGACGACCACCGTTTATTTGGTTTAAGTAAAATATTTATTTAATTTAAATAAATATTTATTGAAATTAAGTAAATAGTTACTTAAATGACTGAAACGCAGTACTTAATATTTTTCCCTATCTTTGATTTAAGTCTCTTAATTCTCAATTCGAAGGTCAATTACGCCAGCTCTCCCGTAAGCGCCGTGTGAAAAAGCCGATTTTCAAGATGTAGTAATTCATTCAAATGGTCGGTAAAAGCCTTCGAAATTTTGTACAAATAAGATTTGATAGTTAAATTACAACATGTCAAAAGTTTATGCACATGACTTTAGACAAGCTGATAAAGGCACGCACAATCGACGTTCACGGGGCACCGTGAAAATTGAACGACAAGTACTGTCCAATTCTCTCAAACAGCAGAAGCAATCGTAATAATATAGAATCCGCGTCGAGATTCGACGACCGAGACGGAGATAGATCGAATTAAAAGCGATGTTTCCACCTAAAAAGTATTTTCTTCCATAAAAACGAAAAACAAAAAAATCGGAAATCCTTTGTCGATGATTACTTGATGTTTCAGCGAACGTAAGCTGATATATAAACGCGCGCACACGTGCGCACGCACAATGAGATTTGCGTCGACGGGAAAATCCTCCGGAGAATCGTCGAATAAAATTGCTCATTTTTAAATCGATTCCTGGTACAGAAGTGCTCGTTCGCGTACACAGACATCGGATTTTCCGTAATAAAAGCGGAACATCGGTGAGAGGGAATTTATTGCTCGACGAGAGCGAGGATGAAGGGACTTGTAGGAACAATTGCACTGAAAAATTTAATAAAAAATTAATGTTTATCGTAATTTCGCAATGCCGAATCGAAAGTAATCTTTAACACCCCCGAAGCGGTAGAATTTGAAGAGGTGGGAGCTTTGCGACCTTAACTTTGAAGTGAAGTGAGCGATTTACTGTCTGTGTCGACGTAGTCTACGGACGCTTCAGACGAACCTAACATATCCGACAGATTAAATTTTCAGAATCGTTCGTTGAGCAATCTCTTAAGCGCGGGTCGGAGAACGATTCTCAACGTGCAACCTGGTACGTCAGTAACCAGTTGGTAGATTTCTTAAACAACCTGACCGATTATTAATAAAAATTTAACCGACTATTAACAAAAATTTAACCCATTACTAACAAAAATTTAACCGATTACCAACAAAAATTTAACCGATACTAACAAAAATTTAACCGATTACTAACAAAAATTTAACCGATTATTAACAAACATGTAACTGGTTATTAACAATCATTTAACCGATTATTAACAAAAATAGCGTTGATGAATCCGCGTATTCTCAAAAAAATTTTGTACATTAACAACTTCTTAATCGGGCCTCTTTTACAAAATGTTGATTTTGAAATTTTACATGATTTGTGTAATAATAATAATTATCATTATTGCTGTTGTCGTTGTCGTCGATCCTCTGAGGATAATTGTGCTAAGCTTTGTACTAGTGACCTATATATCATCAATTGGTTTGTACACCACACAGCTTGTCACAGAGGTGATTGGAGGCTTCCCTCGATCCCGTGTCCCCAAGGACCTACCACAGTATATATATATATGTGCATATATATATATATATATATATGTACTGGCGCTCCATCTCACGCTTTCGCTTTATCTAGTTAGCTCATTTGCCCACTTGAAGCACCAAAGGGCTGCTCCTTCTTCCTCGAGTGGTGATGAAATTTGTACGAAATTTGATAATACTACCCTGTTAGATGGCGTTATTTGATATCGTTGACGCCGCTTCATCGCGCGTGCAACGACGCCCATGCATCCACGAGGATACACTTGCTATATTGAAGTTTGCATTCAACTTGAGCGGTTGGTTATTATCCGGCACTTAGCTCGTGACGAGTTTTCGACGTAATTGAATTCAATCACAAATTTTCGAAACCCCATCTACGGAGGGGCATGAAAAATAGGGCATCCGAACTGTTACCAATATCGCTGATTCGGATCGCATCTTCATTGCGATTCCCTTTGACGAGTGTCGAGGAACGAGGGTCCTCGCTTGGCTGCCGCGGAAGCGCACCGTCATCTTGTTTAACCAAGTCCTCGGGAAGACCTGACTAGGGTATTGGATTCGCTTGTCACGAAGTTTGGACTCCTTGCATCGATATTTGCGTTCGATGACGAAAGCATTTCCGGGGAAAATCTCGTAGAAGTGATTAACACTCCTTCGTTAAAAGTCCGTAGCGTACGAAATGGTTATACAATATAATTAATAAATGTAATATAAATGATAATTCTCTAATTACGCAGCTTCGATATATTGAAAAATTAATGACTGTTTTAATAGCGCTTGCACGACTTTAAATGTGAATGAACGCACTTGAACTACAACACTAAGCAAAAAAAAAAAGAAAATTAATCGTTCTGTGAGCGGAAAATTATGTTTAACGCACTCAGGAAAAAAATTTATTTGACGGCCACCGTTTGTTTGGTTTGAGTAATATATTTATTTAATTTAAATAGATATTTATTTAAATTAAATAAATAGACACTTAAATGAAATAAATATTTATTTTAGTCAAATAAATATTTTACTTGAACCAAATAAATTGACGGTGGCCGTCAAATAAATGATTTTTCTGGGTGCGTTAAAAGTTAAGTGCAAAGTATTGACGTAGTGTCGTAACGTCAACACTTTACAACGGTCGAAGTTGCGGTGTTTCTCGCGCGGAACTACCGGCGTTCTTCGGTAAGTAATTACGTTTGCGACGCGATCGTGGACTTCTATGAACTCTTCATGGAAAATGCAGGGAACCGGCCGCGCTCGAGCGTTACATTTTCCCGAGCTCTTTGCGGTGTTAAATTGAAAAGATTCTGGCAAGTGGGGACTCTCATCACGTCTCGCTGTCCTCGCCCCGCCGTATATTCCGTGTTGCGTATTTTTCTTCTTTTTCCTACGTACGTATTAAAGCGCATGTGACTCTCAGAGAGAATCTGAGAGGGAGCTTAGTAGCCCTATCCCGCAGCTCTCAAACATGTCGAAGAGTGTAATAGACGCGCGGGTGGGAGTAATAACCGCGGCGCGTGATTCGCATTCGTGAGCTCGAAAGGGGGACGAGCGGGTTTTATAGAGAAAAAGCCCGAGCAAGTTTTTTAAAAGCTTCTAAACGCGCGAGCTTCGTACACCACTGGGATTCCCGTTTTTTCCTCGGCTTCCACATCTCACCCTCCACAATTTGTTTTTTTTTTTTTTTTTTTTTCTCTCGCCACGTGTCGCATATGCAGAGAAAAAAATTACTTGGTATGTGCAACAAGATTTTTGTTACCGTAACAAATTTAGTTTGTCATCGGGATAAGAAAAAGAGCTTGTGACCATAGCAAAATTGTTCGCTTGGAGCGATTTGCTGCCGCAACAAGACGGCGTTTGTTATTTTAAGAAAAAAAAAAAAATTCCTTTCGGAGTTCAATATATCCATATACAGAAAATTTCAAGAATTCGCAATTGCAAATACAAGCGTTATTTTCGATATAATAAAATGATAAAATATAAACGCGGTGAGTTAATGTACGTATCTATAACTATCCCATTACCTTTTTTCAATACTAAGAAACAGACATAAATTATGGCTATAGTTCGAAATAGAAATGGGAGTAGTGTGAGTCAACGTTTGTCAGACATCGTCAGACACCGTCTGAAAATCTTATGATAAAATATAAACGCGGTGAGTTAATCTTTAAATAAATGTATGTACGTATCTATGACCATCCCATTACCAGTCATTAATCAGCCGACAAATTACAGCAGGCGTCGTTTTTTCTCCCAGCAAAGTAAATCGTCGCAGTAACAAGAAAGTTTCCTCCTGATAGCAAAACCAATTGCTTCTACACACGCAGAAAAATAATTCTGTTTCTCTAACAAAATGTAGATCGTTAATAATTTATTGTTGTGGCAGCAAAAGTATTTGGCTGATGCAGCAAAATATTTGTTGCTACAACAAAATATTTGTTGCCACAACAAAATATTTGTTGCCACAACAATATATTTGTTGCCACAACAAAATATTTGCGGCCACAACAAAATATTAGCTGCCACAATAAAATATTTGCTGCCACATCATAGGTTATTATAGGGACAACAAAATATTTTGTTGTCCCTATGATAACCAGGTAAATCAGTTATGGTAACGAAATTCTTGATGTCATTTTTTAGTCATTTTTTTGCTGCTTTTACTAATCGTTTTGCTGCGAGAACGAGGCCATTGTCAGCAAAACTCATTTTGTTAGAGCAACTAAACCATTTTTCTCTGTGCATTAGTTTACACACGTGTGCGTCACTCTCTCACCCGCGACGCCCGACGTTTCGTCTCGCCGAGTTTCGCAGCGACACCGGTCGAGTTTCGTCGCTCATCGACGCGGAATCTCGAAGCGAAGAAAAAAATTGCTGATTTTCTCGCGACGGCGGAATGTTCGAGTCCAAACGTTGTTCCGAAGGAGCCCGAGTGCGGGCGGCGCATTGGGTCGGTACCGGCTAAGCGTCGACCGGTCTTCGGCCAGCAACGGTCGTGTGTGTCGTTCCCATCGTCCGGAGAGCAATCGGGCCGTAAAGTCGTCGATGCCGATTCATAAATTATTTACCACTCTCTATTGGTCCGGATACCGTCTGCCAGGCCCGATGACCCGAGATCTCGTGGAAATGTTTTATATATAAGCGTCGAAGAGGGTCGGAACTCGAATCCCTTATAGCGGGTTTAGCCTCGAACGGGGGAGGATGGGAGAGACTTTTATCGAAGAGTTCGGCACACTCCACTTCGCCCACCCTCTCCTTAACCACCTCCTGCCCGCGTCTGCTTAATCGCCGTCTACGGCCGCCTTGGCGCTCTTGCGTCGAGCTTTTCACTTTGAGAACAAGCCTACGATATTACGGATCGCGGACCAATTTTGCAAATTGCTGTTTCGTTAGAAATAAAATATGTCAATTTTTTTTAGTGAAACATATGCAAACATAAATTATAACGGCGAATGCTTCTCACCAAGTTCAATAGCGAATATTTTTTTATGTCTGTCCACAGTGAAAAAATGTATCTTTATTATAACACTGTTAAAAACAATTGTAAATTTAATGTACCGGACTTGAAGTTTTTCCTTTTGTTTTGTTTTACTTTTTGATAAATAATATACTTTTTCATTCTAGTTAAAGTCAATTTAATTAAATTAAAGTTCTTTTATAGTAAAATTAAATTCAGTTATTAAAAATAACTTATTCCCAACGTTTTGAATACGCTGAACATTAAAAATCGCAATTGTACTTGAAATTTAATACGCTAGTTTTTTCATGAAAAGTTTCAGTCCGAGAAATTAAATTTCATACGAATTTTGTCTACAGTGGATTTTTTTTAGTGTGAGCTTCTCTTAAAATATTGTATGTGGGGTAAAAGTGGTGAATATGGCCCGCCTCGATACACACGTAAATCGATAATATGCGCACTGGGCCATATTCAACACATTTGCCCTAATGGTAAAAATGATATTCGATTTCGCACAGCTGTGCAAAATCGGATATTCTTTCTTGTTGTGCAAAAAAACCGTGCGAACAAAGCCAAGAAATATGAAGCGGAATATTTTTTTAATTCCAGTGAACGGTGAAGTGTTAAATGAAGCGGGACGCACCGTTGCGAATTTCACCGGTCGATATATCGTTGCAGGAAAATCAATCGGGGGAAAAAATTGCATGAATATGGAAAAAGATTAATGCCGCGGCTTACAAAGAGCCTTTTTTTCTCTCCAGAACGACGAGCTCGTATATCGTCGCGATGAAAAGAAACCCATGTGTTAATGCTCGGTTCAGAACCTAGCCGCGATATTTGGCGATATTCCAGATATTTTTGACTCTTTTCCGGGTCGGCAGTAAGTCTCTGCACAATACCTCTTCCCCGAAAGAATATACTCCGTAAGGCAAAGCTTGATTTTTGCTGATCCACAAATTTTCATGCGATTTGCATTTCGTCTCATTTTAATTTTTTTTATTTAAAACTGCACGCACTTTGCCACAATATAGCAAATCTTGAATGAGAAAAAGAAAAAAAAGAAATAGACATAAATCATGGGTATACTGCGAAAAAGATATGCGAGTAGTGTGAGTCAGCGTACGTCGGACATGTTCAGAAAATCTACCATCCAATAACGCATACACTTTGTCACATTATAGAAAATTTTCGATAACAAAAAATAAAAGGAAAGAAAATAGTAGTAAATCTTGGGTATAGATCGAACAAGAAATGGGAGTAGTGGGAGTCAACGTTTGTCAGACATCTTCACAAAAACTTCCGTCCAAATACGGACAGACTTTGTCACATTATAGGAAACCTTGAATTTAAAAAAGTAAAAAAGTGGTAAATCATCCGTACAATTCGAAAGAGAAATAGGAGTAGTATGAGTCAATGTTTGTCAGACGTCTTCAGAAAATCTTCCGTTCAAAACTGTACACACCTTGTCACAATGCAGAAAATCTTGAATTAAAAAAAAAGTAAAAAAGTGATAAATAATCCGTACAGTTCCATCAAGAAATACGAGTAGTACGAGTCAGCGTGGGTCAGACATCGTCAGTAAATCTTCCGTTCAAAACTGTCCACACCTTGCCACATTATAGAAAATCTTGAAATAAAAAATAAGTAAAAAAAAGTGATAAATCATCCCTGCTGTTCCATAGAGAAATACGAGTAGTGCGAGTCAGCGTTGGTCAGCCAGGCGATAAGGCCGGCCAGTAGTGCAGGCCGGAAACGCCGAGCCGGGCCGCGCAGTGAGCGATGCGAATCGTCGAATAGCCAATAACACACAAATTTCCCGTACCGCCGTCAGCCACTCGCCGAAATCTATGAAATTGTTTGAACGCTTTTGTTCCAGAAATCTATTCATGTAATTTTGCGAATTAGCATTGCACGCTAACGGACTCGGGGGGAGGAGATCGAGCGGGGATGTTCGGCCGGCGGAGTCCAATGGGCTCATTCGCATTGATCACAATATAGTTCGTTCTCTCTGGCCGCCGTTCCTCGAGGGATATTCATTGAAATACTAATCAGTTGAGGGCCTCTATGTGAGTTTAACGTTGGAATGGGACGTCAACAAGTCAACGTGGAGCAAGTTGAGGGCGTTCCCACCTGCGGTAGCAACCCGACGATTGCCACGGTGTACATAGTAGTAGTAAACACATTATCGAGAGCTCTGTCGGCGAATTCGATTCTCTCATCGCTGAACAATTATTTTCGGCGCCAATCCAATCTCGGCTAATGTCGCTCGTAACGACAAATATAATCGAATCATAAAAGATTTTATAATTCGAATATATTTGTTCGCCGCTACAACACCGACAGCTCATGGCTCATCCCTCAAAGCTCGTAGTTCAAAACGTTCAAAATAATAAAAGATGGTAAAATATAAATGAATAAAAGGTTATAAAATATAAATTAATAAAAGGTTGTCAAATAAATTAACAAAAGGCCGTAAAAATTAATGTATAAATGGTCGTAAACTAACCGAACGATAGCTCGTAAATTTTATTTAACGAAGCGTTATAAATTGAATAAATAAAATCATTTTCGATGATTGATTGGGTGTAAAATTTGTGTCGGCAACGTGATAAAGAGATCGTTGACAATGGCGTAGAATTTATCAGTTTTCGTGCTAATTGCTCTCCCGATTCAATGGCTCGTTTTGCTTAAAAAAAAAATCCACTTCGAAATCAATTCACATAGCATGTATTCCTGCCAATATTCGAATATTCGAATACACAATGGGCTATTGATGATCGAACAATGGTGCTGTAATATTAAATTTGTATCGGTAAAATAAAAACGGAAAAAGAGAAATGAAAAAAAAAGTTTTCGGGTACAAAAGACGAAGTGAAACAAAAGGGACCGGTCGGGATAAATTTTGGTCCGAGTGGATGGGGAAGGCCCGGGTATGTAACGGTTCATCGAGCATTTCCGAAGTTCGTTTAACGCGTCCGACACGGTTTAACGACGGCGGCCCAGAACAATGTACGATAACGATACAGGCTCGAGCTTCGCGCCAAAGTCCTCATATAATTGCCTTCGATCAATGGATAGCCCGACAATGATGTTGGCGTTGCAGTACGTCGTTCCTTCTATACGCGGACCAAATAATACGATACATAGGATCGACGAGGAAAATTCGAAAATTTGATTGTCCGCCGCCGCGACCCGCACGGGATGGATAGGGTGGTGTGCTGGGCCGTGAGATGGAAGACCCCACTCATGTGCCTGGCTGCTGCTCATACCATCGGAGAGTTACGCCCCTGTGGCCCGAGTATGAGTCTGGACTGGCTTGGGACTCGTTATGGGGGGCCGGGTTCTTTGCTTCGCAAATGCTCCCGGTCAACCAAACTCGCCTGCTTGTCGGCGAGAATGAGCC
>JAPYZD010004171.1:0-11693 GCA_030522725.1 Ichneumoninae sp. B BG-2022a
AATTAATTGGTTAACAAATTACCCGGCAACAAAACTTTTTTTTTATGAAAATGATTCGTTTATTTTTCTGAATACGTATGAATTTTTTCAGATTTTTCAATTACCTTTGATATTGTAATTTTTTTATATGGAAAAAATGTTTGAGAAAACACAAAAATCAAAACCAATTGAAAAATCTGAAAAAAATCATACGTATTCAGAAAAATAAATGAATCATTTTCAATAAAAAAAATTGATTTGCCGGGTAATTTGTTAAACAATTAATTTTTTCATAAATTAGTTAATGACATTTTGGAATTATTGTTATGCAAAATGAATCTTTTCAGTGCCTTTAAGATGCATGCATTTTTCAGATTTTTATACCATCGAGAAGTACTTGCAATATTCACTTTCTTTTCGATAACTTATGCGAGATGAGCGGGAAGCGACATAGCTACCTTAAGGGGCGGATTACCGATCACTGGTCCATGGCCGATCACAGCGTCCGAGGCCAAGCGGGCGTGTAGTCGAGAGTATCACGATTCGGTTATCCGTCTTCGACGTATTATAACGATCTACCGAATCCAAGAACTATGAAATAACGATCATACAATAATACCGTAAAGGCTTTTCTTTTCGGGTTCGATTAAGAAGGGAGGCGGGGAGGGTGAAGTGAACCAGCAGGAGGCTGAAGATAAAACAGAAAAATTGAAGAAAAATAAAGAAATAAAATTTGGAAAGAAGGAAAGGAGATTTATTCGCGCCAGACGCTCGCGTCGTAACGTAACATCGGCCAGGTGGTTCCGGACCAGGAAAATTTTATGGTCTGCAGCTTCAGGGAACAAGTGATTTTTAGTTTGATACATTTTGTAGGTCGTTTACCGCGAAGGTTACCGAGCTGGAAAACTTGGAAAACCGGGAAAAGTCAGGGAAAAATCATGGAATTTTTGCACAAAACCCTGGACATTTTTTTAATTTGATGTTTTTCGATTAATTCCGTACTGCACATTTACATTTGTCGTTTCAGCAAACTTGTCGACTGTATACAGCATATATATGACTGGGTCGTGATATTAATTTGGTTGGGAACTTTGAAAACTGTGAACTGAGTTTAATATACATTGATACAAAAAATACGGTTGAATCAACTAAGATTCGGGCAGGGACGTTCAACTAAAAATTGGTTAGGTCAACAATTTGTTGGGTGATTTCATCAAAATATTTTTGAGTCATTAAAATATTTTGTTCGCTCAACTAAATATTTATTTAAACGTCCCTGCCCGAATCTTAGTTGATTCAACTGTACTTTTTAATCAGTTTCTTAATAATCATAATATATTACATTTTACGTTATTTTTAATTGTTTTTTCCGACCCTGATCGATTGGTTGGAAAAATTAAATTTTTGCTCTGGTAATTCAGGAAAAGTCAGGGAATGTCAATTGGAGAATTTCGTGGCAACCATAGAGCGGCTTGTACACTGCTTCATGAATGCCTGGTCAGTTTTCCTGTAGCTGCCTAATTCAGTGCGTACAGGCATCGATGAACAGCCTGCCGAGCCGCGTGCACTCGAGAATATCACGATTAGGGCATCCGTCTTGCGCGTACTATAACGACCTTCCGAATCGAAGAACTCTGGGATAACGATCATACAATAATAAGGTAAACGTTTTTTCCCCTGTGTTTTCGATTAAGAAGAGAACAGAGAAGTAAACCGAGAGGTAGCTCGAAATAAAACAAAAATTGAAAAAAATAAATAAAACAATTTTTTAAGTAGGGAACGAGATTTATTCGTGCCAGACGCTCGCCTCGTTCCATATCACCCGGTAGGTAGTTCCGGACCAGGAAAACTTTACTGTCCAAAGTTTCAGGGAACAAGCTTCCCGACGTTCCCCATTTTTTTATTCCTCCACTATTTAGTGCTCTGAAAACTTTGGTCCTAGCGAAGATTCGCGCATACTTTACTTGTTCGATACATATTGCAGGCCGCTTACCGCGCAGGTTAACGATGAAGGGTCCGTGACCGATCACAGCATTCCATGCATAGTGGTCGTGTACACTGAAAAAAAATTCGCTTCCGGGCTGCCGAAGAAAAAAATGTTTGTTTCAATTTTTACAATTCTACATGATATTGAGAGAACGACGGCAAGACTGTCAAGGTAACTGTTATCGTTTCAACCCGGTATGAAATTGTACGAATTAAAAGTAGAATTGAAACAACATTTTGTTTATTTTTTTGGCAGCCCGCAAGCAAATTTTTCTTGAATCATTGATGTTTTTTTTCAGTGTACCCGAGAATCGCACGATTCGGTTAGCCGTCTTACGCATGCTAAGGTAAACGGCCCAGTTTCCGCTATCATCAAATCAAAGTTGTAAAATGTTCAAATTGTATACACATGGTCAAAATTATAAAAGATTCAATTGTTAATTGGAACATTTTATTAAAAAAAATATACGTATTGCAGCATTAATCAAGAGAAAAATACGTTCTATAACATACCGTCAACTTCTTTTGTATTAAACAAAAACTGTATTTATTATTAGTGCAAATTGCGATCGATGGCGGTAATTGGGTCAGCGCCGGAAACTGGGCCGTTCACCTTATAACGATCTACCGAATGCAAGAACTCTGGGATAACGAACGTACACCCAGAAAAAAAAATTATTTGATGACCACCGTTTATTTGGTTTAAGTAAAATATTTATTTGATTTAAATAAATATTTATTTCATTTGAGTAACTATTTTATTGGTGATTGGCAGCATATTGGGGTAACTATTTGCTTAATAAAAATAAATATTTTTCTTAAACGAAATAAACAGGAGCCGTCCAAAAAATGTTTTTTCTGGTTGTGCAATAATCCCCTAAAGGCTTTTCTCTCGTGTCGATTAAGAAAGAAGCGGGGACAGGGAAGCGAACCGAGAGGAGGCTGTAAAAAAGAAGAAAAAAATTTAATAAATTAAAAAGCGTTTAAAAAAAGAAGAACAAGATTTATTCTCGCCAGACGCCGGCCTCGTCCCATAACATCCGGCAGCTACTTCCGGACCAGGAAAACTTCCAGTCCGTAGTTTCAGGGACCAATCGTCCCGAGGAGGCTCTTCGCCATTTTTTTTATCCCTTCACCCTTCAGTGCTTCGAAAACTTTGGTCCAGAGCGAGCTTTCCCCGTGCGCGAAGCTCAGCCTGCCACATGGGACTCTGGAGCCACTTTGGCCACTCTCTCGGGACACGAGGAGTTCGCATGAGCTCTCTATTTTAAACAGTTCGATTCGTCGGATGCTCGAGCGTATTTCCGTAGCTTCCGGCCTGTCCGCGTCGCCGAAAACGCGGCGATGCGCAAGGACGCGGAGAAAGGCGAAAGAAAGGAGCGCTAGTCCGTTCCGTAGGAGGGGAGAGGCTGCGGTTTGTTTACCGATCGTCTGCGAGAGCGATTCGGCGTAGCGGCGCGAGAGGGGGGGGGGGGGAGGCGTAACGGACGAGAGAAATGAACGTGAAGGACGGGGCGAAAGAAAAGCTTGTTTCCCCCTTTGATCACAAAGTAAAATGCAATCACTGCGTCCCGAGCTTTTCCATAAAAAAAAAAAATCTTGTATGGTGTATGTTAAAAGTACTACCGAACGCAGCACGGCTCTCAGCCCTTCCTTCGCTGCGGTACATAAAGAGTTCATCCCCAATGACCTGCGGGCTCCTCCGCTAACGACTAGCCGTCTGCGCGTGTGTGTTTTTACCGTGGCTGTGCGATGATGCAGCACAGGCCGCGGTACGTTCTATCGAGAAGCATTTCATCTCTTTCCGCCCGACTCTGTTCCGCGCTCGTGGCGGGCCGGGAAGGGGAACGATAGGTACGAGTGATCCCGCCAGACAATAAATCACGAGGAGATACGAAAATGCACTTCGCGAGCAGCGAACTGTACAATATTGCTGTACATCGTCCTTGAGAGGGATAGGACGCTTTATGGATTGGAAAGGAAAAAGGGAAAACAACCGAGTGCAACGATGAAAATTTTCTACGGAAATGAGAAAGGAACCGAGACGAAATTATTGGAAACCGACTGTCGCGTGGAAATTGCGGGGCTCGAGCATTTTGTTCGGAATACAAATTAGTCGGCTGCCGAATAATTTATTGCTTCGGGTAACTAATCGATGGCGCGCCAATCATCCACTATTTATTGTTAAGATTATTTTATTTTAATTTAATTTACTTGACGGATTTCGCCTTCTCTTACCGATTTACATTTAACCCAGTAAGAGCTCTGAGTACAAAATTATAATATAAAATAACATTAGATTCTGGACTTACTATCTAACACACATTACACAATCTATTATTTTAATGACATACGTTCAAAGCTGTTATTTGTTTGGTACAAATAAAGCATTGTTTTGTTGAACGATTATTTGCCTCAATTTATTCAAAATTGTTCGATTGAAACAAAGATTTCTGTTGTACCAACAAAATATATCTTTGAATATATGTCACAATTCAACCATTTCTTTTTCTCAGTGGAACCTGATTTACTCATACTGCAATGTACGGAATTGGCCGCCCTTTTAAAGCCCTCGAAGGTTAAACCCGTAAATTCAACGTCGGAAATTCATTCCCAAGTCTGGTCATTCGCGTGATGGCCGAGTTCCTAGCATTATTATTATATAGCATTATACAAATTATCGAGTGAATATAATCAATAGTACATTTCGATACTAGTGCGAAAAAACTTTTTCTGACGAGTGTCACTTTGCAGCACGAGCTGACGGCGAGAAAACGTTTTTCGCACGAGTATCGAATAAAATTTTATTTCACAAGGTGTGAAAATGGGGGTTTTCGCGAAGCGCGCGGACAACCGCCATTTTCCCACCGAGTGGCATAAAATTAATTATTTCAGATCTTAATTTTTACCATGTTTTTGTACTCTCTTGCATCTATGCACCCAATAAATATTATTATTATTATTATTATTATTATTATTATTATTATTATTATTATTATTCGTCGAGTCCACTGAATATTTTTCTCCTCGTGTTTCCTCCCACGTTACATTTTTTGTTCGCTTCGTACCGAGATTTGTTGCCGTTGCTCCTGTTTATAAAACAAAGAAATAATGGCTCCCGCTGGCGAGCGTTCTCCGGCGACGGTAAGGATGTTAAGTGTATACAATAAAAATAAAATGTAGAATTGCCCGACTAACTCCTGCTGTTCCTGTTGACGCTGTCTGAGTTTCACTCTCGCGTACATCCCGGCGAGCCCGAAGCCTAAGGAGAAGTCGTCACGACTACGCGAGAGAGGCGCCCGTGACAAAAACTCGTTTTCCACTCGCCGTCGAGCATTCATGAGAGACTCTACCTAGATCCTCTCGGTCTCTCGGAATCGACGACGCTGGGAGGGACAGTGCCGATTCGCGATACAATCCCCCCTCCCCCCCCCCCTCCCCCGAGGACACTCGTCGAGCGAGTTTTCATTCGCGTTCGGACGCTTTCGGAGAAGAATTCGAATCGCTTTGTAAAATCGTTCCTCAAACTCACCGACGATCCCAGGACGGGGGTAGAGAAAAAAAACATTGCATTTTTTTCAATGTACTCTTCGACCCGGTTTTCCGCACATTTCATTCCTGGGGTGAAGAAAAGTAAGGAGTGAAGAGAAAGGCTGGGCGAGAATCGAGAAAAGTATAGTTTGGAAAGGAGAGAAGAGGAAGAATAATGGCGGTCTTGGACGGGTTCGGGTCCAGAAAACCGAGACAAGCGGCAACCATCCCAGCAAGCGCACCTAGGGTCATCCGGGGTTAATGCGCAACGACCTATATATATATATATATATATATCTTTCTCTTGCACCCCTCTCTAATTGCAACGATTATTCACGCCACTCCAAATATTGCGACGTTTACAACAGTATACCGCGTTTACTATATATATAGCTATATATAGGTATTTATACAGCGGCGCCCGCGCCAACTGGGTACTCCGGGAGTTTTGAACATTCGTTACCCGTTCTCGTTAATGCTGCACTTACCCTGCCCACCTTTTTTTTCGAGTCGCAGTGAGCACGGGTGGCCCAGAGAAATCCTTGGCCCGACCACGAAAGGTAGTGCGATCGAGGAACGGGAGGTCAGACTTCGATCCTTCAAACTGACCCGCTGAGTCCGAGAAATCCGGAACTTAATTCGCGGTCTTGTTTATGCCCTCAATTGTCGGTCGAATAAAAAAAACTAAAGCTCTTCGACTAATTGTGCAATTGATCTTTCGACCCCTATTCCTTTCTTTTGGAGTTATTTATCGTTCCACTTTGGAGTGCATTTAATCGACGCTTTTCGGTGTAGGTTCTTATTTATTGAACGGCTCTCTTTACGTTGAGCGAACTCGCGCGTTGACGGAGGACGGATGAACGTCAAAGCTCCCGGTTTTACTATAAAACTCGTTTTTCCACGAGACGCCCTGCCTACCGTTTCTCGAGACGGACCTCTGTACCGATTTATAGTAGACTACATATATATATATATATACAGTAGAGCCTCGATTATCCGCACACCCATTATCCGAACCCTCTGTTATCCGAACTGCCGCTGGTTCGGATAAAGTTTCTATTATCCGGACAATTGTGCGAAATTCTAGTATTCTTACATTGTTGCACGCTATAAACAACAAGCCAATTCAAGAACGCTCGGGCTCGCATAGACTCACATACGGTACCGTAAATGCACGCCAGTCGTATGCACAGTATTTTTGAGTTTTACAGCCGAGCAAATGCGCACGTATTCAAAATTTATTTTCGTTAATCTCGTAACTGGTCTCGTAGTTTAGTGCGTTATGGATTCAGCGTCCAGTCCTTCGACCTCGAAGCGTAAGCATAATGTGCTTACGCCGAAAAAAAATTAGAGACGCTTTCGATACTCGAAACTCGATAAGGGAGAGATGAGCACATTGTTGTCGGGCTCGTATGATATTTATAAGTTAACGATCTGTGACATTAAAAAAATTGGCTGCAATAAGACGTACAAAACTCTTGCGTCAAACGCAAACTGTGAATTTCGTGATGAAGGTTTGAAGTTATTTAAAATATGTGGGTACTGTAATTTTTTCGATATGCATCATGCTATATCGCTTAACACAGTTTGACTGTTCTGTTATCCGAATTTTCGTTAATCCTCCTGTCCCAATTGGTTTGGATAATCGAGGTTCCACTGTATATATATATATATATATATATATATAACGACGACTATCTAGGCATTAACTTGTACGTCGCCAGTAAGAGCCTGCCGTAAGTCGACTTATTCGAGAGTCTGTTGCCGTGCGAGAGAAGCAATGCAGCAGTCCTCTGCTTCTCGTAACTTGCAACGAATAAATAGAATACGGTCTGTACAAGGTGCGACGGTACGTCGTCGGTCGTAGGAAACTAATACGGGCTAGTACCGGTTCGCCAACGCCAATCTTACCCCCTGTGGCTCGCCACTCTAATTACCCTAATTAACCGGGCTTCGGGACTCTCTCGGCTCTTATACACGTCGCGCGAACCGATCAAGGGAAAGTGATGCTAAAATCCTATTCATGAATCGTCCGAGAGTCCCCGTCTTCCGAGACCTCTCCCGCATAGATCCCTCCGTCGATAACGCAGTGTCGATCACCAACATTTTTTTTCTTTATTTTTATCCCCAATGCAAACCTGTGATGCGAAAAAAAAATGCTGAAATCTTTCGAGCGTACCCAACGTGTCCCGAGACGTTTCCCGCACAGATCCCTCCGTCGATAATGCTGTATCGATCGCTAACTTTTTTTTTCTTCTCTATTTTTAAAAGCACCGCAATGAGCGATCGTTTGAGTGGAAATAGTAATTGCGAAATCGTTTGAGCGTACCCAACATGTCTCGAGACGTTTCCCGCACAGATCCCTCCGTCGATGATACTGTATCGATCACCAATTTTTTTTACTTCTCTATTTTTCTACGTTCTGCAATGAGCAATTGTTTGAGTGGAAAAAATAATTCTGAAATCGTCCGAGCGTACCCAATGTACCCAAGTAATTTTCTTAATTAACTATATATTTATGATTTACTTAGTATATTTATTTGTATGTAATGCGACGTTGTAGTTGAAAAAAATGTATTATTTATTCATATTAACTATTTTTTTCTTTGAATAAAAATGACCTTGAAAATATCTGCATCAGACAAAATAACATCTTTAGCACGCCATAACTGCCATATTCTTCATCGTACAGTTCAGAAATATGGATTTCTGTATAATGTCCCGGATTTCGCACAATTAAAAAAAACATTGAATTCGAATAAGCAGAATTCTAATGCATCGATATATTTAAATGTAAATAAACCATTTCTCTGGGTCTATCCCAATCTAATGCGACGTTATAGTTGAAAAAAATGTATTATTTATTTATACTAACTTTTTTTTTCTTTGAATAAAAATAACCTCGAAGATATCTGCACCAGACAAAATTACATCTTTAGCACGTCATAACTGCGATATTCTTCATTGTACAGTTCAGAAATATGGAGAAATATGGATTTCTGTATCATGTCCCGGATTTCGCACAAATAAAAAAACACATTGAATTCGAATAAACAGAATTGTAATGCATCGATATATTTAAATGTAAAGAAACCATTTCTCTGGGTCTATCCCAAGCGCGCCGAGTAAATCCGCCGGCGGGGGACAAAAAAAGAAATCGAAGTGACGTAAACTCCGTTTATGGTAGCTGTGTCGTGGTTTCTCGATTGAAAGGTCGATCGATCGGGGACGGATAGTTATAGTACAACCACCGCAGACGCGAGGGGGAAGTTTCGAAAGAGTTTGCAGCGTGCGCCACTTATAGTCTAATACGACCCGTAACGGCGGAGTCACCGGGTTGGGAAAATTTGCCACCGGGCGATGTGGGATCAGCCGCGGGCGAAATTATCGAGCAGCGAAACGGCCGGCAAAGACACACGTGTAGTTGGGACGGGCTACGTTAAAACGTGTGCATTGCAAATATCGGGTGGAAGTCGCCGAGTCCGAGCGCGGCAATAGTATCGAATGAACCGCACGTTTCCTTGCACGTTCCGCGGTGCGATCTGCTCACCGCGGTGCAGAGTGTCCGCAACCAAGTACCCACGGAGGCTCGCGAGCTCGCGGAACTCGACTCGGCTCTCGCGCGTGCGACTCGACTCGCAGTGAGAATCACGCGAGTGCTGGAAACGGTGCAGTTCGGCACGGCCACCGAATCGACGATTTCGCGATCAATTAAAAACGATTCACCCCGGTCGATAACGCGGTCGCGCGGCCGCAACGGAAATCGATTGATCCCTCGGACTTCGCAAAAGTTATGGTGATTTCTAATCGATCGTGCAGTCTTTCAACCCACCGGATCAGAAAAATCGACCGGTGAGTCATCATTACTATCGTATAAGTAATATCTAATAAATAATGCATATTATCATTGCAAGTATAAAATATGTAAAAAAAATTCGCAGGGTTAACAACAATTTTTCGTAGAATTTTTTTTCATGGCAGTTCTACCATTTTTTTAAATTTCAACAGATCTTTTCTGGAAATGAAGAAGTTAAACTTTAAACTTTGGATGTTAAACGTTAAATAATAATAATAACAATAATAATACGCAATTTATAAAAAAATATCTCGACAATAGCGACAACGTGATACTTTTGTTAGAAAATAATTACTTTAAAGCCACAAAAAATCTGTTTTACTGTATGGCCGGGGCATTGGCGATACGCTCATTTATGTTAAACGAGTAACACGGTCCACGTGTTCTGGAATAAACCTAAGTGCGCTAATTATAGTATGGAGGACAGATTGGTGTAATGTAATGTTAAAATACTCTGTGTGAAAAATCTATGTAAATGGTATCTCCCATTGCTACGGGATTTGTATTCCTACAAGCAAATAAACCAATATCTATCTATAATAATAATAATAATAATAATAATAATAATAATAATAATAATAATAATAATAATAATAATAATAAACTTCATTAACTTTAACATTTTTTTCGGTTAAAGATAAGATTTGTTTGAGATAAAAAATTGTGAGAAGGAGTGTTCTCATACGGGGACGAAAAACCCGTGTAGACAAAATGTTGGAGAGAGGAACTCCGTTGCGGGGTAAGATTATACAGTCCCGACGATGACGACTGTCCGTCAGCGTTAATTATCGGTGTAACGACCCGCGGGCGCGTCCAGTGACGATAATTAAAGGATATCGAGAGGCTGTTTTATAAGCCCTCGATTATAACACGGGACCCAGGCGGATCGGCCGTGCCCGTTTGCTCGCTCCTCTCTCGCGTATTAATATCAACGTCATGTCGCAATTAACGGCGCCCTCGGCCCGTTCGAGGATTCTCGTCAGCGATCCGGCGCGCTTCCTCCTACTCTCCTATCTCGTCTCGATTTAATATTATTTTTTTCCCTCATTCCCTCTCGCGCTTAGCCTTATCTTTTACATATCGAATTAATATATAACTCGATGGGCTCTGTCGGGGTTCTCGCCTCGCTTCTTGTTATTCATTCCCTTATGCAAATAATGTCATCAGCGCGGTTCCTGTTTCGCTTCTCCCTCTCCTCCGTCGTTCGTTCTTGAGTTTCTCGCTCTTATCGTCCCACCTCGCTTTGTCCGCGACGCGGGCGTATATTATTCGCGCTACGAGAGCAGTTGTCGCCGGAGACCCTGATAGCGGAACGAGATTCGATTGCCCTCGCGATAACTGGACTGTCACGCGGAGAGACGAAAGGACGAGCACGAGCGAGCCGTTCTCGATACAATCGGAATCTCGTGACGTTAAATACTCATCTCACTACTGCGATTTTCAATGATTTTTTTTTTTTTTTTCGAAACAAAGTGGAGATTTGGAATTATAATCGATGACTCAAAATTCCGGCACATTTACATCTCTACCACTCACGACTCTACTGGATAATAACTCTACCGGAATCGAAATAAAACCCTACCGGAATTGAAGTAAAACTCTACCGGAATTGAAATAAAACCCTACCGGAATTGAAGTAAAACTCTACCGGAATTGAAATAAAACCCTACCGGACTTGAAATAAAACTGTACCGGAATTGAAATAAAACCCTACCGGACTTGAAATAAAACTCTACCGGAATTGGAACAGAACTCTACCGGAATGGAATTAAAGTCTACCGGCATACAAGGCTAAACGATAGCCTTGTATTCCCGTAGAGATTTACTGTAATTCCGGTAGAATTTTATTGTAATGGACTGAAGGACTTCGGCCGATGGCCCGTTGACAATACTTGAATGAAAGTAGATTAGATATTAAAAATATATTAATGTATAGATGTAAAAAAAATGTCCGATCATCAACGCATTATATGTATTGTCAATAAATACACACTTACTACTACTTTTATTGTAATTCTGATAGAGTTTTATTTAAATTCCGGTAGAGTTTTGTTTAACAATCCGGTACAGATTTTGGTAGAGTTTTAATACGGTAGAGTTGTAATATCGTAGAGATGGTTTCTGGTAAAGTTATTATATGATAGAGCTGTTAGAGCTGTCTTTTTTGCTAGAGTTGTTATCTGGTAGAGTTGTGAGTGGTGGAGATTTAAGGAGGGAGTCAATACTTAAGTAATCGATAAGATTTAAGTAATCGTTGATTTTTGTTCTATAAAAAAAAATAAAAAATCAACGATTACTTAAAAATCTGAAAAAATTCATACGTACTCAGAAAAATAAACGA
>JAPYZD010004172.1:0-22666 GCA_030522725.1 Ichneumoninae sp. B BG-2022a
TGGCGAACGCCTTTTATATCCCCGCGATCTGGTCGGTTCGCTCGCTCGTGGTCGCCCGATATACAAGCGTCCGTGCTCACAACCTGACGTTTCGCCGGGCGCGATTCAACCACTCTCACTTTATCGCCTCCTGCTCCGCGCTAAGTAGTCCACCGCCTATACACTTCGCCGCAAACGGGCGGATAAAATTAGCTGGGCGCGAGCGAACACTTTGTGATCTCGAGGCCCGCCGGATCGCATAAAGTCCGCGGCTCGTCTTCCTCCCGCGGGTGAACGATGTACTTTTCTACATCTCACGATGCGATACGCGATTTGGCGCCGGCGCTCATTTCGTCGGCTCTTACGGTTCATCGCGTTACTCGCATTCCTGGGATTCTGACTGACCTCTTCCCCGCTGCTTCAAAGCCTCGCTCTTTCAACCCTTTTAGAGTCCGCCCGCTGATGAACTCATCCTCGCGATACCCAAAAACCATCCGTGGTACTTTGTTTTTCGCTTTTATCGAAGCTCGCGGATCATTCGGCGAGATTCACGACGGTGAGTCACGCGCAAATCAAGATAAATTGGATCGGTAAATGAGAATTCAAATCCAGCGTACTGCGGCAAAGCCCTGTAATGAAATCTTGAATCATCGTTGCGTGCGATCTTCGAAGGCTTCGCAATCACGCATCCGGCGAACGGTTCCATTCAATTTCACAGTAGGACGGACAAGTCTGATTAGCCGTGCACGGAAGACCGTGTTTTACAAGAAATCCGACTATCACCAAACTAGTCGCACAGCAAAACGTCACTTCCAGTTTCAATATCTCGGTTTCAACCGGCAGAGACGTCACATCGGAAATACGTAACTTGTGGGTTGAAAATTTATTTTTAGATTGGAATGATGGCATACCGGAAATACGTCACTTCCGGTTTGACAATCTAATTTGCCGAAAAATGAGATTTTCACACCGGAAGTTAAAGTAAAAGTGTGTGATACGTTTTAAAGGTATTTGAAATTTATCTCGAATGAAGCCAGCGATAAAAACGGATGAATTAACTTAAACCCGGCGAAACGTCAGGTTGTGAGCACGGACGCTTGTATATCGGGCGACCACGAGCGAGCGAACCGACCAGATCGCGGGGATATAAAAGGCGTTCGCCACGAGATTCTGCATACACTATCCTGTGTGTACGGCTCACAGGTTCGGCAAAGCTGGCCTGTGCGAACTTAATCACACAGGCCGGACCAATTACGGCACGAATAAAAGGGCCACGATGGAAATATCCAAGTTTTCAACAAACCATTTTTAAGGATTAAGTTGGTTGGCAAGTCATCCGGGAATGAGGGCTGTGAGGTACGATATCGGAATTATTCGTGTACGTGTCAATGATCTCGGTGCAACATACGACGAGAGTGCACCCATTAGCGGGCTCCCAGCCTGCCCTGCTGCACGTTTACTGACCCGACCTCGTTTTCCTCCCCGGTCTGCTCATCATTGGGTCTCATTGACGCACCCGGAAATTCGATAAGCGACGCGGACTGAACGACCCGACCTACTAGCCCAGCCCTCGTCTACAATTAACCAGCGATCGTCCAAACATTCCTCAAAGGTTTATCATCGACGCTCCATCGATTTGGAAAACGACAATACCAAATACGAAAAAACAAGTTAACATAACATATCGCACCCTTAGAACAACAGTGTAACAACTTATATGGCAATCCCATAAGAGATGTTACACTGTTGTTCTAGGGGTGCGATATATTTTCTAAGTGTGTAATGTCACATAGTGTAAGTATATTGAAATAATTATAATCACAGCTAAATATATCGAGCACGAACTGCCAAACGTCTGTTCTCTTCGAAAGTCCAATGAAGGCTTCACTCATCTCGTCAATCGATAATCTGTACGTCCATCATTTGTTATACCGAGCTATTCCAGTCATCAATGTAATCCCATTAAACCCTCTGTGTCTCATTAAACCCTCCTCTCAGTCTTCGTTGAAATATATAAATACACAAACGGATATATAAAATACCGTCATTGCGCTGCAGGGCATCGGTAACGCACCAGGCGCACGTATAATATATTCCGAAACGGGTGCAGAATAGTAAAATGGTTGAGAGCGGGTGCAGCCAATTTCGCGATACTCGAAAAACGATAGAATCGACAAAACGTTCGTGCCCGGTCCAATCGAATTGTCGCACCTGCGGCTCTTCCGCGGCCGCTCTCATCGCCGCAGTACATAAGCGTTATAGCATCAGCACCGAATGTCTATGACATATATACGAGCTGTTGTCCTTGCGATCGACGGAACGTTTAGTACTCGCTGCCCCGCGAAAATCCCATCTTCCGTGATCGGAAAGTTTGTCGCGTTTGATTCCGTTCGACGCCCGAGCAGCTCGTCCGAAGAGGCGCGTCAGCGCGATGCATCTGCGTTTGTCACTTCGGCGCCGAAGCAACTCGAGATGCAGCTGGTGTAATTCCGATGTCTTTGAACCAACGAGCGGCCCAAGTTATCGACGTACGCGCCGCGTCTGGAGCGTTTCATTGCGCCCAAGATTGAACCAGAGCCGGTTGCCCTGATAATCGTTGCTGATTGACGCCTTCCATAGGCCTCGCCGGCCTCGCGAAACTGAGTCACGCCAGTAGAATGGCTGTAGTTTATCGGGTTGTTCAGCGGCGACTCCGGCACGGGCAGCTATTAGACATAATTCGAGTCAAGTAGCCGAATCAAGTCCGGAATCCTTCCCGACGACCATCGTCGAAAATTGGAGAGAAACACACCGCTTGCGAACCAACAGCGGATCTTTCATACTTCGTGCAAAGGCCAGTTTTTTTTCGCTCTGATAATCTTAACGAGGTGTAAGTGCGTCCGGTGCACCGGTGCTGCGAACGGTTTCATTGCATGATCCAGGGCGCGAGCGTAGCCCAGTGGAAAAAAAAGGTATGCGGGTCGTATGTTTGACGATCGTCGAGTGTCAATGCGTTTCGCCACTGTCGAAGAGACAATGGTCGCGAAGGGAAACTGTGCGTCGCATTGTCCCTTGTCTTCTGATTCTATATTCTCACCTAAGCGTGAGATTGTCGCGGGACCCGCGGCGACACGATCGTTCGCCGCGTGGCTGCAGGGAACGACGAATGACACTGTTTGCAGCCGCGGTGGTTGTGGGGGGAATCAAAGCGAGGGCAATCGTGCATGAAAGGTAGAAAAGCTAAACCGGCGAGCGAGATAACCGCGTATGAGGCTCATGCATATGTAATGCTTGCGATCATCGAGGCCCAAGGTGATCGGTCGGTTAACGAAGTACGACAATCCGGAGGCAAACGGGTGACGTATATCGCCGGAGAGGCAGGTCGCTCAGAGCGCTCCTTTACCGTTCGGGAGCGCGCGGCAGCAAAGGCCGGATACGAATGTGAAGCGAGCAAACTAATAAAGACAGCGTAAAACACTCGATCGCGCCTATATAAGTCCACCATATTATTAACACACGTCCGTTCGAACGTTCGTTCCGTTTCACCGCGCGCTGTCCGGCCTCGGAGAACTCGAACGGACGCGATGAATCCGAGAGATCGGTATATAAGCGTGTGAGGAACGGAGCAAAGGGAAGGATAGAAATGACAAAAAAGACCACGGAGGCGCACAGTGACCGAAGGAACTTAACTTTTTTTTTAATCTCGTTTCGTCTCCCTTCTTAATCCTCTCGCTGGAGGCACCCGAGTGCGAGGAGGGCGAGCGGCTTGAGAAATGGAAGCGAGCGAGTTGGCCGGTTGAAGGATGATTCGGCGGCGAGGGGAATCCCCCACGCTCCCGATCGAACCGGGGACCCGAGCACGGTATGGACACGGGAGAGCGCATGCCGACGGGGTCCAGGCCGAAATTGGCGAACGCGTGGACGCGCGTACGCGTTAACTCGGGAATGATGAGGGAGGCCGCTCTCCGGCTCCCGCTCCAGATAAAGCGACGCCACTGGAAGTTATTTACCCTGTTTAAAGTGAGCAGCCGTCCCATTATACGACGCGCCGTAAGTTGTCCTCGGGAAGGCATGCGTGCGAACTAATACCAGCGCGGATCTATGGTGTACAAGTATCACACCGTGTATCACTGTATATTGTACAAACAAGCGTATGCGTGAATGCCACGCATGCGTCCCCACGCATGCTCGGCGAGGGCCCTGCGGATTGCGCTCGCTCACACGGATAATGGCTGTCTTACACAACGAGACGAAATAAAGTTAAAAGAAGAAACACACATATATATGAGTGTATATAGCGCAGTATAAAAGAGGTAGCCGATGGTGCGCGAGAGAGTCGGGGTCCGCGCGATCGTTCAGCGGAGCGAAGATCATTGCCGAGCGGAGCCCGGGGCACCAGCAGCACTTTGCAAACGGAGAATCGGAGAATGCGCGAGGGAGCGAGGCAGATTGCGGCGAGCGAGGGAGCCCCCCGGTGAGCGAGAAAAAGTGGGAGAAAGATAAAAAGAGTTGAGGGAAGCGGAGCAGTGCAGAGCAGAGGAAAGCGAAGCTGGAGCAGGCGAGGAGCTATCATTGCATCTTCTCATTACCATAACTAGTTCTACACCCCCTCGTTCCCGCACGATGGTCGTCTCGCCGCTCGCGCCGTGCCTCTTCGTCTCGTATCATTGTCCTCCGCTCGACGCTCTCTCTTTTCCGCCGTATATTTCGCTCCCTTTTCGCCGCAGCGCGCTTGTGTGCACGATGCACACGCGAGCAACGAAAATCCTCCAGATCTTTCGGTATATCTGTCTCACTTTGGGCTAAAGTCGCGGACGCGCGCGCGCGGCCCTTCGGGCATGCATCATTCCTGAAACGCAACCGGGACCCAATTTCTTTGGTGCACGAGTGTGCGGGTCGCTTATTCTTCGGCAGAGATGCACGGGGCCTTTATGGTTTACGGGAGGAAAAAGAGAGTGGAAGGGACCAACGCTCGCGGGAGAGAATCCCATTCGCTACCGAGATTCAGCGACCGAGGCGAAGCCTGACTCGAGGATGCTGCGAGTACTCGACGCGTACCGAGCTCGCGCGAGCCGCAACCGCGGACCGGGGCTGGTCGAGATAGGGCGACGTTTTGCGAGATGAGATGGCGAATTGGCGATGATGGAAGGCGGAGGAAATACGAGGAAAGTCGTGCGGAGCCGGGAAGATCAAGACCGATGATCCCGAGGCTCGATGCAGTCGGGCGGCTGGAGCAGCTCGAGAGTCGTCTTGGCACTTCGCGGAGGAAGTCGTCCCGTGACCTCCAAGCTGCGATCGGCCAGCGCCGGAGTACACGCCATCTCACGAAGAGCGCTTTTGGAATAAGGAGAATGGGACAAGTTGTGACAACGCTGCGGCGGCGACGTTAGCGATCATGAATCTCGCGAAATGAGGCGCGTCCGACGGTCTTCGTTCTGCAGCGACGACGAGGGACCGGCGGTCCGCGAGACCGGCTGCGTTTCTCTTTCTCCATGTCGGAACAGATTGCGTCCTCGTCGTCTGGCGGACGCGCCGCGCGCAAAGACGCGCCGTCCGAGCGGTTTATGCAAGCGGAGCCCGGGCTATTCGCCTCCGTGCGTCGTCGTCTGGCGAATGGCGGTATCACGAGAGTTCCTTGAGGAACAGAAGCGCGGCAGCCGGTTCCTCAAATCTTGATGCGAGCAGCGAGAGCCGAAGGGACCGGCGAGATGGGGATGCGCGGCCGTCCGACGCTACTGCATAATACCGCAGCGGTTGGATTCGGTGCGCGTATGTGACTCGACGAAATTTATCGTTGCTGCACGAGCACGGTGGTCCCGGGATGGTAGCGACTCGGTAGGCGAATAATCAGGCTGCATCGGCCGGAAGGGCGGAGAGGAGAGGGGCAAGATGAGGGAACGGTAGGGCAGGACGAGGGGGGAACCAGTAGATCCACGGGAAGATTGAGAAATTGAAAGAAAACAATTAAATAATCGGTCGGGGAACGATGAGACTATAGGGGCCTAATGATTGGGATAACTGATGAAACAGTTGAGAAAAAGAAGAGGAAGGTGAAGCGGAGGATGATGATGATGATGAAGATGAAAGCGTTTATTATAGCCTGCGGATAAAAAAGGGAATCCCATCGGGGCGATTGAACCAACGATAAGACGAAACGAAATACACTTGCTTAGAGACAAAGTTCACGCAGTGGAACTTCTGTGTCGAACACTAATCAAGTATTTTATGACGGGTTAAGGAGTGCACTTATGAAACGCGATAGATGGAACTTAAATCCGAACATTGAGCTGGTCAAAGTCGCGAGTGGCGAAGGCACAGACGGTCTCCGATAAAATTGTGTTTAGTCATAACTTAGACACAAAAAAAGCTTTCAAGACGGGTATCGAGGTGGAGGAGTAGGAAGCGAGTTGAACGCGCAGAGAGTAAGAGTGGGACGTTCGCCAGTGGGAGAGAAGAAAAGGTACGCGGGGGATGAACCGATGAAATACCGGGAACGTCGAGGAAGCGATCGTGCGCGACTCTCGGCTCGCATCTATTTGTCCGTCGATCGAATCGTTTTTGGCTCTATCGGCATGCCGTATCGGTTTCGCGAGGACAGTGGCCGTCGTCGGTGCGCGGCTGTAGGTTCGCGAAGATCCGTGGCCTCGATAACGCCCCGTGAGTCGCAAACCGCGAAGGCACTTACATTTTTATCACCGTCTCTCCGCAGCCTCCTCCGCTGCTGCCGCTGCTGCCGTCGTTCTTCTCCTTTCTCTCCGTCTCTATCTTCGTCCCATCTCGTCGCCTCGGTGTTTCGTTCTCTCACTCCCGCGCAATACACTTGCCCGGAGTCTCAAACGGTCGGCAGTTGACTCTCGCTTCCGTCTCTTCACCCTTCCACTTGCCTTCCGGCTGGCAGTTCCTCGAAGGTGGGCATTCAAGCCCGACCGTTTTTGTCTTTTCACCGAGGGCCTTGGGGCCAAGAGGACTCGCGCCGGTGTGGAATTTCGATAGGACGACGAGAGAGAGACCAAGATGATTTTGCCGGCGGTAGAGAATACGCTTCGACGAGAGATCAGAATGGAAAGGTCGTGACGTAGCCAGCGAAAGTACACGGGTAAATGCCTATATATGGAACGATAAATCCGGATAAATTGCTGAAGATGATCCTGAGAGAGGGAGGATCATGAAGAGGATAAAGGTGGACCGATGGGTATCAGCTTATACTCCGGTACACGGCCGGCCAGTACGAGAGAGCCCTGCAGGAAGGGTGGCTCCGCGGAGTTCCTGGTGGGTGGTAACCACTGAGGTCGGCGAAGTGGACGAAAACGTATATAAAGAAAGGTAAAACTAGCCGAGGAGAAAAGCACCCGGAGGGTCGCTGACTCAGCAAAGTCGACTTTACACCACGACTCTTGTTACGGAGGACGATATTGTGCAATGCTGCTGGTGCCGCTGCGACCGCTTTCCAGCAAGGGTTGGTTGGCTTGCCGCTTGCTCGCCGTACCTCCCATTCCCTTCACCACCCTGCGGTACGTCCATGAACTATATAGCAAACTCTCCGTCCACCTCATCCGCAATCCTTTCCTTTATCTGCCCCGTGCTGCAGCTAAGTCTCCGGCCGTCTGTTCGCAGACAGCTACTACACCCCGCAGACCACGGTACTGTTACTGTATATAGGTGGCTGCTGCTTCAAGCCATCTTCATCCAGTCGCAACAGCACTAACCAGCAACCTCCGTCGTTTTACCACTTTCGCATTTCTCTATCCATTTATATATATATGTGGACAGCCAAGAATCGAAAGGGCGCAAAGACCCGTCTCAAAGCACATGAGTTAGGTCCTTCTGATTCTTAGTCATCGGCACGTAACTATATGTCTCTTTCACCCCCACCCAGCGTAAGCTTGTTTCGCTCCGAGGATTGTGTCTTAAGCCGGGTCGTTAAAACCTGGCAGATTTGATCCTTTGCGTCTCCTCGCATGAGAACAACTTTGGTTCGCCTCGGTCTGTCTCTCACACTCACTTTCTTCATAAGCTTCGCTGTGTCTTTCCCGCTCTGCGGCTCTGACGTCTTTCTCTCATTCAGTTACGTTCTTCCGACTCGCGTTGATCTCAGTCATCTTCTACGCCGTAATCTCTCGTTCACTCAGTCCCGGGGGACTTCAGCAAACGACACTCGGGTGTGTGAGGTGGACGCGAACCTGTCCTGAATTTAATGCCTGCCGTTTTTCACATGGCAACGTGCTCGCCTCGGCGTCACTGCAGGTTCCCGTTGAGCAGTCTGCGGATCGCGAAAAATAGGAATGGATTTCGTCAAAGGATCCGATTTTTCGACCATCCGGTGGGCTAAACGCTTCATCCGCCTAGGAGGATGCTGCGGCCAGACGCGGCATTCGAATGGAGCAAGGGATGAATGTAGATGGGGTGGGAGTTGGGAGAAACGGTGGAAAGAGTGTGGACTCCAACTGGTGGACGAGAGAAATAGGCTTCAGCGGATTTTCCAGGGCAGATTCGAGATAAAGCTCGTGAAAGGCTTCGCGCCTGAGAGAACGAGGAACGCTTCGACGACAGCCGGTCGCGACGCTGTGATACCCTTTTTACGCTTTTTTTCTTCTTTTTTTCTTCGTTCTTCTGACCGAGAAAGTTCCTTGATTTTTTTCCTCGGTACCGTGAACTCGTCTACATTCGTTATGCCGGCACGCGTCGGGCAATAAAAGTCCGCCCGGGAAGCCGGTAATAAGAATGACTAAAGAAAAAGCTTTCTCATCTCGGAGGAAAAGTGACGGAGACAAAAGGAGGGAATAAAGGTAAAAATGACGATAAACCGCGTCGCCCTGCCACTGCAATAATAAATACAATCTCGCGATGGCTTTTCTTCTGGGCTTTATTTGCGAATGAGGAAAAGTTGCGATTGCGTTGACTATTAAAAAACAGAAACGAAAAAACGAAAAAATATAATAAATTCTCGTCGAGTCGGTTCGCGAGAGATTTGCTTCACGGATCCAGTTTTATTTTTATATGACACTTCGACGTGCAAGTGCTCAAAGAAGACCTCCGACCTTCCAAGAAAAGCTCGGAAAACACGAGACACTTGAGAAAAAAAATCGAGAAAAGACGCGAGTATTTCTTTGTTTCTCCTGTCGTCGCCGTACGAATGTCGAGCTGCCGTTTCTTTTCTGTCACGAGCAGAAGACGTCAGAAGAGCCACTCTCGTTTCGTCGAGTTGCTCGGTTTGGTCTCGAAATACAGTAGAAACAATCGACGCGAGAAATAATTGTCGATGAAGGCGAAACAAGACCATAGTCGACAACTTCGGTTGTCGGGGTCGGGGACGTCGAGCAACCTCGTTTTTATCCCGGACGTTAAGTAACGCCAGAATATATCACAAAGTTTACACTTCGAGCGAGTCAATTTTATCGATAAAATTAATTTCACCGTTAAAACGGACCGTGCATACATATATATATATATACATGTATGTATCGCTATTGTACAACGGCCCGAGGGTAAAAAAGTTCTGCGGCACAAGTTGATTCGTGCCGTTTCTCGTCTAATTCTCGAACGGCATCGAAGCGGAGGACAATTGGTTCAGCCCAGTCAATCAGGACATAATGGTAACGCAAACGTGTTAACCGAGTGATCGTCGGATCATCATTGGTCCGAGGGTTAATTTTATCGAATAAAGAATCCGAAAGAGTCGATTCGAACAGGTCCGTCCGACCTGTTCGAATCACTCCCAATCAGTCCGGGTGGCATTGCGAGGCAAGGTCCATGCCGTTGATAAATCAAATTTCTCGACTCGGCGAATCGTGTGGCAGCTATTTTGTGTGTGTTACGAGGTGGCCACGTCTGCATATCAAATAACTGCTGGTTGTCGCGATGGTTTCAGCGGCAGGAGTTAGCGAGAAGGGCGAAGGGGTGGATCGGGGGTTTCGTGCAGTTGATGGCGGTCTCGCGGTAGTACGCTATCGTTTGTCGATAACACAACGAAATATCAGAATGTTACTCTCCGTGACAGTGGTCCGTCGAGAGAGGGGGGGTTTCAAAGATATGCGAGTGACGTATGTCCGTTCGGTAGCGCGTGGACGAGATACAGAGTCGTGCGCTTTCGCGATTCCGCGACTGCACTCACGGTTTCCGCGAGCTCTATATCGTCCAGAGAGATGGGTTATATACCGCGTGTGCCGCGCATAAATACGATTTTACGGTCCTCGATTTACGATCGAATCAGCGTTATCCGCCGCGATAAATCTATTCTCCCTGCGAGTGAGTGGAGAGTGGCGGAAGGGTTGAGAGAGCCGGCTCGACGGGTTGGGACAGACGAGCAGGGCGGGAACGATAGCCGGCCTCACAGGGATGTGTGAAAGAGGGAGGGAGAAAGGGAGATAGGAAATTACGGCGGGAAACATGCCGAGCACGAGCCCCCCAATGCGATACAAGGTGTTTCGGGCGAGGCCCTCATCGGGCAATCATCGAGCGACACGGTCAAACATCAATTTTCATTAAAATTAAACGAGACGGACGGAGGAAACGGATGGATGTATCTGTCCGATTGCTGAACTGCCCTGGCGGGAAGGGTGGGCGGGGGAATCAACGAATTCAACGTGACCACGAGAACGTACGTTCCAATATCTGCAGGGTGAGCAATTCTGTCCTGGTAAAGTGACTCTGTCGGCTAACGAACGAATAATATAATCAAACGAACGTGGCGAGACTGACCGACCGATCCTCTCTCCGTTTATCCGTCTCTCCCGGCCTCTCTCAAATTCGAATCAAATTCAGTTATTCTGTCGCGAGGACGTGCAAACTTTGCCAAAGTACGTCGCGAGTATCGGGTTTGTTGCTCATTAAGCTGAAAATCATCCGTAACAATCGTTCCACCCGTACGCCCTCGTTCACCTCGGTTCGCTTCTCCCGTTCTGTTCGAGCCCTCTCCCGGAACTAAAAGGACTCGCTTCGTCGCCCGTTCGGCTAACGAGCTAAATCACTGGGTTACAAAATCAGTGCCTCTTTAATTATCTCGCGGCTTTAAAGTTCCGGAGGGGTTTTGGGCGAGTGGGTCGGGACAGTTTGGGGGGGGGGGGGGCAAAAGGCGATTCGAATCAGCCGGGGCGACTGTATTGACGTCGTTCCAATGGGAGGAGGGAAACCCTCCGGTCCACTTCGCCCGCATCGCCGACCTTCTTCCTCTCGTCCATCGCACCTCTCACTTTTTTCAGGATTCTCTCTGGGTTCGTCTGTTCTGTACCGTATCCACTTACAGCTGAGCCCAGTCTCCGATGAATCGGCGACGCGACGTATTCGCGTCCCAACGGAGCACGTCGTCCAGGTGGGATTCTGCCGTTACTGGAAAACTTGCTACATTGCTGGCTACGCGTCAATTCGCCATATTGGTCCGTCAACGGCCGACGTGGATAGCCTGAGTGAAGCCGACGGTCTTCCGAGCACTAATATGTACTGAGTAATGCTACTGCGTTATTACTTGGCAGAGAATTTTTTTTATTAAGTCTCTGTGATCTCACTTCCGGTTTGAAAATCTCACTTTTACATGCCATGATAATTTTTTTTTTTAATTATTCTTTGGAATGTATCTCGAACTGGAGTGGACTGGAGGCAGATTCATGCTCTTCGAGTAAAAGGCTGGCGGACGAAAGTCGGAGGATACTGCGAATCATCGCCAACCAACTAACCACGTGACTCGTGTAGCTCTGGGTTGCTACGGTGTGCCTGAGAGTCAGGGTAGAGGTGCGACTTATTAAGAGTTAAGGCGGACAGGAAAGTGGGTAAAAGAACGTGCGTGGTCCATCTCAAATGCCTTTCCAGTGGACCTGGGGTGGACCGGAGGCAGATTCATGCTCTTCGAATAAAAGGTTGGCAGATGAGCGACGGAAGATACCGCGAATCATCGCCGGTGACTGATCGAACGAACCAACTAAGCATGCAACTCGGGCAGCTACGGATTACTGGATGGACGCACGACTGCGGAGCCTCAAAGTTTGTACGAACTGCGCTAAAGCCCGATCTATATTCACGGACGACGAAACGATCCATCATCCCATCATGGTCCTTGGCTGCTATACAAGATACCCGAGTCCCTTGTATCCGGTATCCGCCTTCACGAGCTCGCGATTCTTTCGATACTTCTCCTTTTCCTCAGTCCGCGAGGTTCCTCTTCGTCTTCCTCTTTCCTTGCTTTTTTTTGTAATTGTTTTCTGGGAGATTGGTTCCCTGGACGGGAGTCGGTGTAGGGTAATACAATCCCTCAACGAAGGTATTTCTAACGCTCCGTAGCAGCAACAGGACGTAAAAATGTGCTTCGCTTGATGCGATGTACGAACGCTGGGCGGAGTAAGGTTTATGATGGCGCAAAAGTGATTTCGCAAGAGAGGTAAAGAAAGAAGACTCCGGCTCTCGCGATGAGACGGAGGGTAGAATAAAAAAAAGAAAAGGAGCAGAGAGGACGGCGAAACGTAATACTTTCGACTGAGGCGAGGATGAGAAACAAGTTGAGAGAGTAAAGAAACCGATGAGGGAGTTAAGTGAGGAAGGAAATAAGGCGACGAAAAGTGGAGTTTAGAAACGTGGAGAGAGGAGTCTTTCGAGGAGTCTGTTGAGAAGTCTTGCTCGACTAGGCGAGATGATTCGCGCGAATTCTTTTTGATATAAAGAGATGGCCCTTAGCTTGCCCTCAACGTTTCCCATCGCGCCACGTTTCCACGGCGAATTCTCCGCGGGCCGGCGGTGTGCAATTCATAAATTTACATCATTTTCTCAGAGCAACGATACTTCACGAGGCCCTCAAAGCACGGTTCCTCAAAGCCCAGCGACACCGTCGCTGCAATGCCGGGATCGTAATACACGTACCGCAATGCCGGGGCCCTCACTCTCTCTTTCTCTCGCGATTACAGAAGTTTCTTCGGTATCCGTAACCGGTGTACCAGGTATATGCAGTCGTGAGGAACTCGCCGCTCAAGAATCTCGGGTACCTCGTCATTCCCGTCGTTGTCGCACGAGTGCAGCTCTTAAGAGGACGATAATCTCTATGGTCGAGCGTCTTCGGCTGAGCGAGACGAACGAGTTCCGAGACAGAGGCTCTCTCGGACGTCACTCGTGAAATCGACCGTGACTTCGTTCCTGGGGGTCGTTCACGTGAGCACACTTCTTCCACCACTACCGGCGGCATGTCGATGGGCTATGCGATGTAGGTAAGTTTTTCCCGGTTGTCGATCTTTCGTAGGAGTCTTTTTTCATCTACGACCTTCAAGATATATAAGTGCGTTTGAACGGTGGAGCCAGTGGTCGAGAAAAAAATTGAAAAGAACTCAAACGGAGGTATCGATCCTCCGAAGAGTTCAGGCAAATTTGATAATGGTTTTCGTTGATTAACGGTAAGATTCACGTGTAGGGTGGAAAACCTATTTTTGTCAATTGTCCTTACGTTTTGGGCTTTAAGTCCGATTTTTACCCCCTAAACTTTAGTAAAATCAAATTTGCCACATGCCATTCCCGCATTATCTTCCTTATTAAAAGACGAAGAGACTAATGTGCGGAAAACTCCATTTACTGCTCATAGGAGTCTCGTACATAGACGACAAGCGTAGGGGGATATCTACCCAGTCATGAGTTAGAAGGTAAAAAAATGATACATGAGGTGCAGGCTCAAAGATTCATCACTCGAGCTGCTCCTCACGGGACTGAAGGACCTAAGTGCAGTAGAATAACCTAGTCCAAAGCCAGGCAAATACCCTAAGTAATTGAAGTACGTATTAAAGTAGCAAGTGTTCGAGGTGCTGAGCGCCGGCTAGTTCTTGAGTACTGACGTATTGAGCACTCGCAAAACTGAATAGCTGAAGTTCTGAGTACCGGGCGCTGACTCAGTAGTTGATACGTCAATACCTTCTTCAAGTATTTATCGTATTTGCGCAGTCACAACCCAGTTGGATACTTCGATTGAAACGAATCCACTTCACGAGTTTCCTGCCATGAAGTCCCTATGCGGCGAGATTTTCCTGAACGAGCGACCGAAGCCAAGCGAAAGCCGGAAGCAAGCGTACCGGGAACAGAAAACCGGGCTGTGTGAACGCGCTGTAGGTCCATCGGTGCTTCACAGCTATAGTTTACGACCGGCGTTGGTACTACATACCACACTATAGATGAGTGGCTATATGCTCCGGTGGTACGAGCCCGGGAGTAGTTGTTCCCGTGTTGTACGTACGTACTGTTCGTCCTATCATGAGGTAAAGTAGAGAGGGACAACCGAGCACTTATATTACAGTATGTATCGCGAGCTCAGATTCGCATTAACATATAACCGGGCCTAACGAGAAGCCTCCAGCGCACGCCTGGTGGTACACGGTCTCCGTGGGTGGACGCCAACGGCCTCAGGATGAGACGCACGCTTGACCGTCCCGTCTTCCTCTTCCTCCTCATCCTCCTCCTCTTCTTCGTCCTCCCTGCTATGCGCCTCCTTCTTTCTCTAGGCCGTCTTGGCTCCTCGCTGATCCTTCATCCTCCGAATCATTTCCCCTGTCTCATCTTCCACTCGGGTATGCGAGAAGCCGAGGATAAGATTAAGAGAATGAGATGCTGAGGGATGAGCGCACGGCGAAAGCGAGGCGAGCCAGGCTGTTACGTCCACGAGATTCGCGAATACGTGCGTTATAACCGAATTGTAACTCCCCATCTCGGCGGCGAAGGAAGCGTAATGGAGAAAATGTATTTTCTACTGTGCAAAATATATACCCCGAACCCTCCGGGCAGATCCTGCCGTTGCCCGCCGCAATGTCGATGCGGAAGTTTAAAATTCGTTGAGAAACGAAAGGGATACGCGCGTTTATATCGTGTGGAAAAGTTTGTCTCGCTTCTGTTATTATACACGCCGCGCGGGTGGCGTATATGGGGAGAAAATGTGGTTTAGAGTAGCGAAGTTGATTCGTAATCTCTTGGCTATAAGCGGGCGAGGAGCGAGACGCGGGATGAGCGAGAGTGAGCGAGCTCGGCGGTGAGGATGAAATAAAGTTAGTTGAATTCTCTATGCGGAAGCTCATCGCACCCACGCCGAGCTGGCAATGGCGCGGAGAGACGTCCCTTCGCTCGGAACCGAGCGATTCCGATGCACGTACGCTGGATGGAAGCCACGTTCCATCCAGGGAGTGACGACCGAGCTCGTTCGACCGCAAATTTCCATCGGGCGAACCGAGTTCAAACAGTGCGAATACGCGCGACATGCCACTACTGTTTGTCGAGGTAAAGGGACAGAGGGGAACAAAAATGAAAAGATAAAAAGAACAAATGGGGACGAGTTAACGCTCCAGACTCGAGGATCGGTATAAAAAAATCTCTATGTGTGTGTGTGTCTAGTTTTTCTGTATTTTGCACGCGCGTGAAGCACATAACAGCATTTACTCTCTCCAAAATTCTATTTACGCTATACGGATAAAAATTCGATGGTATTCGGGCTGGTCCTTTTCTACCTCTGATTGTGCACGCTAACGGGAGGTACAGGCGAGTCAACTGTCGGGTGCTCGGACACGTTACCGAGCATATACGGGTAGATGGAGTTTCCACACCAAACCAGGCTTTTCAGTTATTTTCAATAACAAGCGACAACTGGGACGAGCGGACAGAACCGAACGGGGTTGAGCGAACCAAAACCGATTCTAACCGGTGAAATGGACAAGGAAGGTCAACGAATCACTGGAATTTAACCATTTTTTTTTTCATTCCCTTTTTTTCAATTTGAACGTGAAAAATGGTAGTTTTATTTTGAAACTTTTTTGCACCATGTTTTGATTGGTTCTCAATGAAAAGTGGCACGAAGTTGACACAATCAAATTTTTTTCGTCCAAGAGCTCCGGCGAGAAATGTGAAAAAATATCAAGTCCCAGGTGTCTGGCAGTTAAGCTTGAAAAATTTAATTCACGAAGCGCGGCGATCGTACCAGGCGCGGTAACGTGATTTAATATAAAATAAATAATAGGATTTGGGCAACGACGCGCGAGAACGAAGCTCGCGAGAGGTTTCTTTTTTTATGTATGTTCAAGTCTCATTTAATTTCGCTATGCGGAGGTTCGGGATTGCACGGTGCCGGCATCATATCGCTGTGGGTATATAAACCGAGCCATGCACGCTCGAGAGGCCGCCTCTTATTTTTCCTCTCCACACTCTCGAGCACTCCGCCTCGATTTTCCTCCCATTCTCTCTACCTCTTCAAGTATTAATTTATTTATTCTGCCACATGTACGGCCCGTCGCTGCCACTTCTGTAGCATTTGGGATTATGTGGGAGTTGGAGGGCCTGCAGAGAGAACACCAAAATACCAGAACAAACCCGAGTGATTGTTTTTGCGTCTTCATAGAGGAAGCTTTTTTACAATTTTTTTCCCCTTTCATACCTCGGATATTTCACTATTTAATTTTATCATTTAATTCGTAATAGTCGAGAATCCATTCGACCAGTTTATCTCGTCGGTGTGTAAAATAATTTCGTTCTCGTTCGCAGAGGAATCCAGATATCGCGACGAGGAGGGGGGTAGGGGGGGGGAGGTACGCGGTAGAAACGCGAATTAACTCGGTCAAGTTCCGCGTCGAGGCTCGAGGCGAAAAGTTTCTGGAGGACTCTCTCGGTGTTCCCCTCTTCGTCGTAATACTCGCAACACTAAATTCGTTCGACGTCGTTCCCACGATTATTCGCCACTCGGATTTAACAACGCCGGTGCGACTCTCCGGGGCCTCTCAATATAGAAAGCGGTTGAGAGGAACGAAGCGGCCGAGAGAAGGAGAAAAATAAATGGTCGAGTCAGTTAGAGCTGGTCGGGGTGGTGGGGGCGAGCGTAAGATAGCAATAAAGGGCGATGTAATAATGTGGGCGAAAATACTACGAGGTAAGAACCGAGAGAAAAAAAAAATAAAAACACAAAAAAAAAGTGTACGTCCAAGAGCCAGAATGAAACAGGGTCGCAATCGAGTTGTAGTGTACACCGAAAGGAAATGAAACTCTCGTTCCGTAGCGCTCTCGAGCAGACGGTGAAAATTTAGAGGGGTTTGTTTGTTCGTTCTGCGTTTAAATTCTAGCGTAGACGAACGCCGGAGGCCAACTCACGAATCTGGCCTTCCATCGACGTGGCGAACATCGAGAGCGAGTCGATATCGCCGAAGCCTGAAGATGCAGCCCCACTGCCGCTCGACACGGTGTGTGGCGATACAGTAGATCTCCCAGTTACGGACAGGGCCGACAGCGCCCTTGAATACCGAACTGTGATATACAGTCTAGTCCCTCGAAAATTGATTCCCCCTTCGTCCCTCACGATAGGCAAACAAGGATGTCCGTGGCACTTCAAAGCAACGTAGGTCAACTCCGGACCCGAAGATTTACGAGGAGTGTACCGTGTATGTATAGCGAAGGTGAAACTATAGTTGAGCCAAAACTAACCAGGAAGAGGAACTCCGAACTCGAGTGGGAAACGCTACGGGTAGCGCTATCGCTATCGAGGTTTACTGGCCAGTGCCCGGCACGGCCCATGCCTAGCGTAATTACCGACGTTATGTGATCCGCGAATGCGTTTTCCTGACCAGCTACCGTCCAGCGCCTGCCCAGTTCTCCCACACGGAATAAACTGTCCACAGGCTGGACTGAATCTAGACGTGCTCCGACAAAATTTTCACACGGAAAACGAAACTCGAGGGACAAGAAACAAGCGATATCCCCTCCGGTCGCTGCGCGGCAGCGTATGCGAGAGTGCTCTCCAGTCCGGTCGGGATGCCCTGAGGCTCTGGTGCTCCGCTGGTCTGGTTCTAAGATTACGATCATAACGAAAAAGCTTCTCACTCGCTATTGGCCATCGGTCGTTCTCCTCAGCCGGTGGCTGCGGAACGACAGCGTGGTGTGAGAACGGCCGGCGCGACGGCTGGATCGCGTAGCGAGTCGGTCGCTGGAAGGGAGACGTACGGACGAACGACGAGACGAGATCAAGGAAGGACAAAGAGACGATGCAAGAAAGATGTTACGATGGGGAGAGAGCGGCTGCGAGAGGAAGAGGTTCGGAGGAAGGACGGAAGGGTCGAGCGAAGAGGACGCGACAACGAGGGAACGAGCGATAGCGAGAGCCAGAGAAGCTGAGGATCAAGAAAAGACGGAGTTGCATGGTGAACATCGAGAGGAGCGCGGGTCGTGAAGGTTCTCCGGCGTCGCCGTCGCGTCGGCGTAGGTATGCACCCCCAGTCGTCCGAGCGGTATGCATTATGGAACGACGGGAGTCTGGTCGGTCAACCGATTTCACCGGAAAAATTGCGGCCACGCGAGGAAGAGAGGAAAAGACGAACGAGGCTACCGGGAAGAAAGCTCAGCGCGCCAGCTCGGACTACGTAGACGCGGAGCATAGACACTGGGTATAAACCTAGTGCTCCGCGTAACGCTGCGCCGGGTGTACGAGCAGCTTTCCATCATACCCGCGAGACAGTCTTTCTCTTGCGCCGATCATATCCAGAGTACCGGGTTGATACACAAACTGGAGCTGGTATGGCTTCGTCGAAGGACCGCGGAGACGGCGGGGACGGAGACGACGCGGAAGGGGGACGCGAGAACTGGCTGAGCCACGTAGAAACCGGAGGACAAGGTTGAAGAAAATGAGGGAAAAAGAGGAAGAAGAAGGAAATTGCTGCACGGTATTATATCCACCGGTTCTGGAAGCTTCTTGCGATGTTTCCATTTTATTATAAGAGAATCCAGATATCTCGGCGATACGTAAGTCTCTTGCAACCGCAACTATCCTCCTCCGTAGCTGCCCGGGACTGAGAAGCATGTGCACCGATCGATCAGTCAGCTTCGTGTGTACTTGGCATTTGCCTGGTACCAATGTGTCAATCAACTTTATTCGCCCGTGTTCGCGAACCGCTTGATGGATGGATACTTTTGAGAAAAGGTGAGTTACCTCGGAAATAGCAGCTTCTGGAAGTGGTGGAACCGACTCGACTAATCTGACCGAACTTTTGTGCCAGACGCAAATAACCAATACCTTTTACTATATGGCTACGGGATGGAAAATGAACTAATTTTTTTTAAAGGGGCAATCGGATGACGATTTTTGATGAAAGTTGCCCTTTCATCGTCGCAGTTGAATTTAAGACAGTTCTTTACCTCGATCGGACATTTACATATTTCACCCATTCTTGGCTACCGTTTGCTTTTTTTATTAGATGCCGAGTTCGATACTAGCTTCATGTCAAGATTTTATGGACCTGGAATGTTAAGGAAAATTGCACCTATCGATGTTCGGAATGCCTGGAGATGGCGACCAGCCGATGATGAGGAATTCGAGGTGGAAGCGTTGACGTGTTTCGCTCGGTGTCGTCGAGGAACAACACGCTCGATTATCCGTCACAGAGAACGAGAGGGCAAGTTGGGGAAAGTGTAATAAGAGCGTGAGGGAGACGGATGGCGTAATGACAGGGCGCACGCGAGTGAGGCCACTTCGGTTGTTCGAGGATTGATAACTATTGGATCGGAGCGATCGAAATGGGAGACCCGTTACTTAACCATCGAACTACTATCATTATGTAGCCTCGAACCCGGTGGATTAGTGCTCTCGAACGATCATTACGATATTCGACGGAAGACCGGCGGCAACGCGGTAGCTGCCGGTCCGCGGCTCTTGCTCTTCGGCATAAGCGCACTACTCTACTTCGAGTATAAAACGAGACGTGTAAGTGTATTATAAATATACATATATACTGTCGACGTAAGGATATGTATTATCGTAACACGAGAGCTATACTCTGAGTCGATGGCGAATTTGCGAGATTCTTCCGTATATTCGTTCCTATAAAGCCGCGAAAACCGCTCAAATTGATGGCGAGGCTAATTTATCAAATATGTCATGTATGTTAGAACTGGTTGTCAACGACTCACCTGAAGATGAACCTGACTGTTGTTATCGACCCAACCGATTACAATGTCCGCACCGGTTCGCTGATCGCCCCTCGTGAATCCAAGACCAACGTATCCTTGGGTCTTCACTTGAACTTCGAACGTGATCTCCGTTTCGCCGGGGGTCCACAAAACCAGGAAGTTGTTGTCCAGCACAGCGCTGTTCTTCCACTCGACACACGCCGCATGGTCCAAGATTAGGACGAGCAACGATACTGACGCCACGAGAGCCTTCATTTTGTATCACTTCCACGCTCGCACGCTTTCCTCCCTTTTGCACTCAGAGCATCTGTAAATTGACGGAGAAAAGAAACAACACATTATTGGATGAAAGGCACATGTGCTCCGCATGCGATTGAACACTTGTTATTTTGAGAGAAGGATCTCGGGAAAGCTACCGAGTCAATACGGTAAATTTCGAAAAGGCAACGTGGCACATCAACGCCAACACTGACGATATGCGAAATTTTCATTGGGGCCATAACAATTTTTACCCAACCTATATGGTAATTTTTTTCCAGAAGGCGGGTTACAATTTCGTGGATAAAGCTAAGAATTTCGTGGATAAATCTGAGAATTTCGTAGATGAAACTACGAATTTCGCGGATAAAACTGAGAATTCGGCGATCAAATTTTTTAAATATATGTATACATAAAGGAAATTTAATGGACATAACATGCCGATATAACATACAAACCTAAAACAAGTGGTTCGCAAATCGCGATGTCACGGATTACTATATTTTCTAGTAAGAACTTATAATATTCCGGCAAAAATTACGGGATATTCGGGTAATATCTGCGACAGCGAAAATTAGCATATTTTCTAAGAGAATGTGTTAAGTTTAATACGATTCTTTGCCAGGGTGACGCTGAAGTTCCCATGTACTTGAAAGTTCTGTCGGTATTTACCAGATTTATGGTAATTTCTAACAGAACATTCTCTCGGTGTATTTTCATCGTGGCGCTGTGATCCGACGCATCGATTTTTCAGTCGAAACTGCAAATTACCTGCAAAACCATACCGATACAAATAGCTAGACCCGATTGAATACGCGGGGCGAATGCACACAAGACAATAAACAATTGCTCGTGTCTCGACGAGACACACGTGACCGAGGTACAAATTTCTCCCTTCGCCATTCTACCTGCGCGGATAGGTAAAAGGATTTTCCCCGACGGGTAACTCCGGAGCAAAAGTGGATTTGTTGTTGAGGATTCCGCTCGATTTTCCAAGAGGGCTTCGCCGATCGCGGAGGTGTGCGAGAGGCGTTGACAAAGTGAATCGCGCGATTGCTCGATCCTGCACTGACACCAACGACCCGGTATCTTCGCACGCTAAAGCCGTGTCCACCGGGCGGCAGAAATCAGCAACGGCACGACTGTCCGCACAGAGAGCCGAGCTCCTATATGGGATCGATCTATTGACGATAGCTCCGGGAGCTAATCTGAACCGGCGAGCCAGCGGTACTTCGACGGTAAGCCGTACAGATGTTGGCAACCAGCCAATAATAGGCCACATTACAGTCATTGGACTATCCAACGCATTGGATAGAAAGCGAGGAGACTATACCGAAATGTCTCCTCTCTTCTGGCTCGGTACATCCTGTACGTGTGCCGCCGTGATTCCGGGGCTTTACGGGCTACCGGAGCATTCGCCAATCTGGAAGCAATCGATTCAATTAACAGTAACGGCGGTGTAATGCGTAAGCGAGGTGACGCGCATCGATTGGAGCAGCTGTCGAACGGGCGGACAACACCAACAGACCGATGGTGTTGGAGAAACGTCAACTGGAATTGAGAGGACAAGAGGGAGAGTTTGACCGGGGACCTCACTCTCTCCGGATCCGAGTGTGAGTGAGCCAACACGGAGGCTTCGATGGAGCCAGTGACCGAACGAGTCGGTTGCGATGGTAGTTGGAGAACGAGGCAGTAGAAACGAGGAGTGAAAGGGAACTCGTTGGGGAGGGGGGGGGGGGGGGTAAACAGGGGGTTGGGAAGCTTGGAACTTGGCGCACTGCAACACCATGACCGGGTTTGATTTGCGGCGTGTCGTTCAGTCGATTGCTCTCAAATTCCGTCCCGCGCCGGTGGCATCAAGCTCGCCCCCGCCCCTCCTCTCCCCCGCCCCCAGAAGTCCGTTCTCGAATGCTTGCCGGCGCTGCACCCCCGGAACCCTTTGCAACTCACCTCTCTCGCGGTGATGCCGGTTCGGGCTGTACCCATACAGAAGCCGGTGATTCGCTCACCCTCTTTCAACTACCCTGTCCCACCTCCGCTGCGCCTTCGCTCCACTCGTGGCCAATACATGCACGAGTTTCATTCCCCGGGAACGGTGCGCCAACTCGTAAAGCTCGTGCAGTCACCTGCATACTCGCGATCGAACTTCATATACATACGTACGCATAAACACCGGCATGGCCGGGTTGTTTGAGCTCAAACGTAACTATGAGTCAAATAAATCCGGGCTACGGACTGCGGCGAGAATCTCTTGTACGCACAGTGGTCGGTCGAAAATGAGACTTTTTTTTGGCAATCGACCCTGGGATGCGTTTTGCAAACTTTGGAAAACGTTGAATTTGCACTTGAAACACGATCGCGCGACTGCATTGTGTCGGTGAAAATACGCGGGGCCACGATGTGTACTGTCGAGAGCCTATCGTTGATTGATAGCTCTGTCGGTGAAGCGAGGCAAAACGTTTACGACAACGGTACACGCTGGCGATACTGTGAGCGTTAAAATTACACCGATGATTCAATGGTCGATTGATTCGGGTATTTCATGGGGGGGGGGGGGGGGGGGGGC
>JAPYZD010004173.1:0-12957 GCA_030522725.1 Ichneumoninae sp. B BG-2022a
ATTTTATTGTAAAATTGCAACACACATGTGTTTGAAATTTCAGAAATGGTTTATGTAAAAAAGCTTCCAATACTGTTCATTAATTTTCAAACAAAATTTTTTTACAGTGAAGTCATAGATAAAAGTCATAGAGAAAAGACATAGGTAAAAGTCATAGATGCACGGCAGAAACCGTGAGTACTCGATAATGCAAGACTTGAGCCGGACCATTAGGCGAAACAGCATTTTAAATAATGTTGATAATAATAATAATAAAAAATTATTCCCTGGAGCCAAATACGAGCCAAAGCTTACAGCAGAACTTGTATTCATTCAATGCGTTGATCGTTTGTTTGCTTCACGGTTTAATTCCTTGTTTGTGAGTGTATACAGTTACGGAAACACTGCGCAACACGATATGTTGTAATAGGCACTCCTGTTTGTATATTTGTCTTTACACTGATTGGGACTAATCCGGACTTGTTTTATCGCAATCACTCGCCGTGTTCTTTCACTACGTGATAAACCGGTCGTTAGTTATGCGGAAATACTTTTATCTGTTGTGCATCGTGACGGGTCATGATCCGTTTACAATTATGCGGGAATTTGAAGCTGCGCTCAGATTTCAAATCAATTGTTTTTTGACCCGTAAAATTGGTCGACTTTATCAAGTAAAAATGATTAATATGGATCGGTGCGTGTATAATTACGTGTCAATCGACGCGGGCCATATACACCAATTTTATCTTAATTTCACTCCGCTCCATTCAATTCTCGTTCAGGGATCCATTTTTCACTTCTTCCTTACTTGTTTCTCCAAGCAAGAAAAAAGAATCGTTTACCATCTCATAAGGCGGACGTCGAGAAGGTTAGAAAAAAGGGAGAAACTAAGAATACGCTATCTTTTAAATTTCAAGTTTCGCTTTAATTATATTCTTCATTAGTCTCTAGACGGGCGTATATCGACAGCGGGCGATGTTAATATACGGCGGGCGGATAAAAAAAAATTGACGATGAGAAATCCGAGTAGGGTTAAATAACACCGAGAACATAACGCTTCGGAGTCTTGCCAAGCGGAGAGCACCACGGCTCGCCAGTGGGCGATTGCCGACGGGGGCGAGCACGCGCCCGTCAAAGGCACCCTCCCCGGGCTAATTCGATAATGCACTTCGAGAGCTTTGATTCGCCGGACCTGAGATTACAGAGGAGCGAAATTGGATCTCGAATTCCGTTTGGTGTGTTCCAGCCCGGGCGACTCCTCAGCGCTGGCGCCGTACTCTTTGTCTCGCGAGTTCTTTGAGTACTTTACGAGCCGCTCAGCGACGGGGATCCTTCTCGTTGGCTTTTTCTCGATGTACGTCAAATTTTAGAATGACATTATGTCTTGGGCTCATTAAAAAAAAAAATACGATAATATAGAAATCAGTCGGTGCTTCGTCAGATCCAATGGAGTTTTTTTAACGTGAAAGCATCTTTGGGGTGACTCGGGCGTTCAATGACTCCTTAAGACTCAGGCCTATGAAATTAAGGGACGGCGCCTCGTAAACCGTTTTACAAACTGGGTGCGGTATGGCTCAGTTTACAAGAGTAAAAAAGAAAAATGACTGAGGAAAAATGACGCGCAACATCTAACTACAGTGTAAACAAATTTTGTTTGAAAACTGATGAACGATATTGGGAACTTCCTTACATAAACTGTTTCTGAAATTTCAAACACATCTTGCATTTTTATTTATTTATTTATTTATTACTTTACGGGATAAACCCCTTTTACATGCAATATTAAAAATACATCAGTACATTGATAAATTATGAAAATATCTCTACTATTTGAATAATATCATCAGTTCGCATCTTAATATATAATAAATAGACAAAATATATTTCATTAGTTCATTTAACATTAATAACCACCATACTGGTTATTTGCGTTTGATTGCCTATTTATATGGTTGCATATTTATAATAACATTTTTTGAAAATTTCAGTCAAATGATTTCTATTTTTAATATCTAGTCTTTTTATTTTACGAAAAAGTACATTAATGTTCAATTAATGTAATATCAGCAAATTTGGAGTTCCAATACATTAAATTTACAATTAATTTTTACAGTTCATTCTTTCTTTACGTTCTATCACAGTGACGAAAGAATGACAATATATCTTGGGCTCGTTAAAAAAAATTTGGGTGCGATATGGCCCAGTTTACAAGAGTAAAAAAGAAAAATGGCAACTCAATGGCAAGACCAGCCATTGCAGAAAATAGGTCACGGTTATCGAAGTCCGTCAGTGTTTCGTCAGATCCAATAGAGTTTTCTGTGAAAGCATATTTGGGGGAACTCTTACGTTTAGTGGCTCCTTATGACCTACGAAATTAAGAGACAGCGTTTCATAAGCCCTATTTACGAATTGGGTGCGATATGGCTCAGTTTACAGAGGAAAAAAAGAAAAACGCTGTGGTCAAGGTTTAGCCGTGAGGTGCTCGATGGCAAGGCCGGGTTGGTTCGAGCAACCACCACTTAAACGAGCTGCCTCGCATCAGTCATCGCGCAACATCTACCTACATAGTAACTAGAGAAGTATGTGGAACCAATTTTCTACCGTTGCCATGGGCATCGCGTCGCGGTCCAAGGCGACTGAGGATGCGACGACTCGGGGGCCAACAACGAAGACGAGTAATTAAGGATAACGAGAGGATGTAGGCTTCGCGGTCCCGCCGAGGTATACGCAACGATACCACTCGCTAACGAGCAAGAAGTAGCCCACGATATAATCCCTCCAGAGTGCCGCCGCCTGCGTCCGACCGATAAATAACGCACTTCTTGCGCACCCAGCGCGAAATGAAATGAAAAGCGTCTGTATATATATACTGCACCGTAAACGTTCCCTCGCAACGCGAGTGTCACGTGCTTGGCACGTCGAGCGGTATCCACATCGGACGTTAGATGACAGTGAGCGAAGTTCGAGTCGGCAATGTCAGAAAATTCTTCGAGAGTCTCTCGCTCTACAGATGGTTTATAGAATCGGGCAATTGGCGACATCCAAGGGAATATTTATATAGTTACGATAACGAAAAATGCTTCAATTTTTTTTCTTTTTTAATAAATAAAAAATTCCTGGAATAGATGGAAAGGTAAAATGACGCTTAATTACTTCGGCCAATAAGTAGGTCGAGCGTTATCCACATCGGACGCTGGATGACAGTGAGCGAAGTTCGAGTTGGTACAGATGGTTTATAGAATGGGGCAATGCGCGACATCCAAGGGAATATTTGTATAGTTACAGCAACGAAAAATGCTCCACTAATGTATTTTCATTTTTTTTTTTATTGCAAAAATAAATAAAAAATTACTGGAATAGATGGATAGGTAAAATAATGCTTAATTACTTCGACCAATAGTTACGTAGGAAATCCACGAACGAATATCGAGGCATGAGTTGTTGGTGAAAACCGCACGAACGCTCACACGTTCAGGATCGCGCGGCGCTCGCGAGCGCGTTTCGATTATACGTACAATACCCGTGGGTATTATCGGTTCCATGAGTATCCCGAATTGGCGAATTATTTTATTCTCTGTGCCCGTGCCCTCCGGCGCCTCTGTATGTGCCCGTGCCTCCGATTCACTCATATATATACATATATAATATACCGTGAGCGTGTTGGCGGCAATTCGGTTAACCCAATTTCATGATTCAACGGATCGCGAAACTGGACGTTAATTCATGCGCTTCGAGTCTCAATATTTTTCTTCGGCTCGGTTGTTCGGGCTCACCCCCTTTGGCCACTATTCGCCATGCGCCGTATTTTGCATATTAACGATATTATTTCAATTGCCCATACTCGTTAACCCCCCGGCCACCTCTATAAACTGATACCCCACAAAATACTTTTAGGATTTCAGGCTTTTATCGGATCGAATTCGATGTGACGAGAAAAAGCGCCGATTATTATAGTCTGGCAACTTTCACGGGTATTCGATCGAACGTAGCGAACGATGATAGCCGATAGAATAATGTTTTAGGTATTCTGAAACATTATTCTATCGCCCAATACTTCGCAGTATTGGGCGATATTATTCTAATTACCGTCACTCATTGACCGCCGGCCAGCTCTATAAACTGATCCTTTTAGGTACATTTAGGTACATTTAGGTACATTTAGGTACATTTAGGTAGATTTGGATACTTTTATGACTTTTAGGAATCTTATTACGTAATTTTACGATTTCCTGCTTTTATCAGATCGAATTCGATGTGACGAAAAACAGCGCCAATTATTATAGTCTGCCAACTTTCACGGATATCCGATGAGACATAGCGGACAATGATAGTCAATAGAACTTTGGGTGACCGGAATTAGTAGCAAGTTGTATCACGAAGGTCAAACTATCTTCCGCATGCACACATGGGTTTTGGATAGCGGCGCTTGTATGAGATGGATCTCGATTCCGCTATGTTGGTTTCATGGCGAGTTGGGCAATTTTACGTCGAACCCGCGGTTCGGTTTCTCCTTCCGTGCACAACAGTTCGCAGTACGGAGCGACTAATACCGATGTATCGTGTACCGCGCATTACGGAGCCCCGCGGCTGCTGCGCTGGAACGATGTTCATCGTCGCCGAGGGCCAGCCACGCGTTACTAACGCGTCTCATCGTTCACCGGTGTACACCGTGTTCTCCAGACATATAAACGATCCGGCATCGTGCGCTTCAGTAAAATATATACCGTCGGTGGTTTTGTATCCCGACGGTGTGTATCGAGAAATCCGCAGAAATACCGGTGGCTTACCTGAATGCTTTATTGAAACATATCTTCGGCAAGCGTGAGTTACCGCGCCCACCGAGAGTTATGGATGGTCCGACGGAAGGACGACGAAGCCTGCCGGAGGGTAACGCGGGGATGAAGAGAATGAGAAGGCAATGAACGAGAAGTCGGTCCGGCGAAGTCGGCGCGAAGCATCTCGCTCGAGGGAACACCAACCGCAAATCTTTCATGGAGTGCCGGATTTTCATTCAAAAAAAAAAAGAAAAGAAAACGTGCGTGCGCTGCGAAACATATATATCGACGGTGGCTCAACGTCGTTCGTTCACGCGCCAATGGACACCGCCGGAAGAGCACAGACTCCCTTGGGGTGGCTCCATGACAACCCCTCTTCTGCCCCTTCGTTGCCCAATTTTTTTTCGCTATGGGTTATTACTTCTCACTTCTGTGGGATGCGTTAACGGCCCTTGCGCATGCGTGTATCACAGCTGAGATGTACAATACGAGTACTGATGGTCTATATTTTCGTCGTAAATTATTTTTCCTCAACATAATACGGAACGTTAAACATCCATAACATGCAATGTACCAGAAGCTCATACAACGAAGTAGTTCACTCAATAAAGATATTTCAACTGCCCATTCACTTTATGTAAAAAAAAATATTGATGGATTATGTAAAACCCGTGGTTGAACGACTTATAAGTCTATGGCTAATTGGCAATATATATAGGGGAGAACGGTGCAAAATGGAGCAGTGGGGCAAAATGAGACGGCAGGCGAAAAACTCAGTTTTTCAAAAAATGTTTGATGTTCCATTTTGTCCCAGCGATACACCCGGATTTTGAACATCGTTTTGCCCCGCTATGTTCCCACGACAATCTACGCTATGTCACGATATGGACCAAAAATTGTTCCATCTGGCACACTGGCAATAAATACACTACTATTATTTTTCCTCCGCACGTTTTTTTTTTGGTGGGCTTTTATTTATTTTTATTGCCTTTATAGATTTTCTTTGCACAGGCTCATTATTCGTCTCGTTCGTTTATGTAAATGCGACGTTCACGTGGGCCGTATCGCTGATCATGTGATATGATACGAGGATCGGAGTAACACGAGTTGAAAGACTTGGAAAAAAAAAGTTCTGCCCAGAGTTCATCGACCGCTACCTGCGGCTATATATGATCCGCTTAGGTGCGCCAACAATCTTAATAGCCTTTAAAAGTTACTCGGTGTTGAGCTCCCTCTATCGTATATATAACACCGGAACATTTCCAGCAGCGGCAGTGGCGGTGGCGGAGAATTTGTAGGCTCCACTCTTGCCTTTCAACGGTTCGAATCAGCGCAGCTAGCATTTCACGTTTCTCGTTCTCGCTCCCTTGCACCAGCACGATACCTGTGTACAAGAGACCCGTCGGTACTGCGGCCCGGCTCTTCTCCTTTCCTCCTCTGACCGTGGTGAGGCCACCCTGCTGCAACAGCAGGCCACAATCAACCTCTCGTCATTCCCAAAAGCAGCCACGTCGGTGCGCTCTTTGAGAGCTTACAAAGGAAATTAATTCCTCGAGTGAAGCTCCCACCCCGACCTTCCCTCCCTCCTCTGGCCATTTCCCATATCGTAAGATTCCACGGTCGATGGAGGCATCCAAACACGCGAATGTATACCTCCAAAATAAAATTACTACAAAATGCGGGTGGAGGTTGCAGTGAGAAAAATTTAAAAAAAACCACGAACGATATAAAAAGGGTGGAAGGTTATTTGCACACGACTTACTCATTTATTACAATTTTGCGCAAAGCTTTCGCTATATTAGCCAAATTCGATACGAAAGGTCTTTGATCATAGTGTTATATTTGTATGCAGTTTTGAGACGACGGTTCAAAATTTACGCAAGTTAGAGCACACCCTGTTTCAATTTTTTTTATTTTGTCAAACATCTGGCCTCAATCTTCATGAAACTTGCACCAAGGGTAGAGACATGACCACTCTATTTGTGTACCAAATTTCCACTAGCCATCTCAAGCTGTTTCCGAATTATAGTTGTATTAAATAACGCAAGCTGTCGCAACAGACACACACACATTCATCCGGACGTCAGCGAAAAATCGGATTTCTTAACCCCTTAGATTATTTTAAGTCTCGACATACTTTTTTAACGCAAATGTAGCTTTTTCTTCGAGTAAGCAAAAATACTTGCTCATAAAGGAATAGAAAAATCGAAAAGTACAAAAGCTCTAAATTAAATTCGACCTGCAATTCCGGTGACAAAAAATGCCCGAACAGAGTGTTCCACCCTCAAAATCAAGAGTTAATTTTACCGGGCGCACACAATGTACCGCCGGATCCGTCAGCTTCGCCCAGCGGCGCAGCGTGAGAGAGCCCGTCTTATAAATGCGGTTTCGGCATGGCAGCACCTCTTTCACCCTTCGTCATGCCAACAGAATTCACTGTAGTCATAGACCCGCCGGTTTGCGCGGATACACGTCCATCCTCATTTTCCGAGACGAGACGGGGACGTTATCTCGAGCGTGGCCTCATTCGATTCCGTTTATTTTCATGAATGCGCGTGTCGAGTGAGGAATCTACACGAGCGGTGCCGGGTACGAGTGTGTCCCGGGACCAAAGAGCGGTCCGCGACGCCGCTCACCGCGGCCAGATGGATTCGGGACGCCGTGAGATTCGCGTTATTCCCACCCGGCTAACCCCATACAGTCCATCTCCTTCTCAACTTCTGGGGCAGATCTTCGGTAAGCGCCGCGTGCGTTGCGCTGGCCCACGCTCACGTGGTTACCTACAAATTACCTACAAGAACTCCTCTCTGCCAGCGATCCTCCCTCCCGCCGGGAGAGTCCTTCACGGCTTCCTATTGCGAGTAGGCTTCGTAGGCTCTTCACCCTGCCTACTCGGTGCACTTCGCTAGCTTCACTTTGCCCCCATCTTTATCCACGCCGACGATGGGTAACCGCAGCCAGCGATATTACGTAATTGGATTCCCGTAGCTCCGGCGCTCCTTTAAGGGTTGGTCGCTCTTCCCATTGACACGATGAGAATCCGGGATAATTCGAGGCTGGGAAGGGTTCTGGTGCCTGCAGATGGTACAGGACGAGAGGCGATCCTCGAGAGAGAGGACCCGGAGACGTCACAAAGGATTCGCCTCGCCGGACTGCCTCCCTCTGTTAGCTACCTACGCTTCGTCCTGTGCTCTAACTACTGCCTCATTCGAAACTATCGTACGGCATAAACCGGAGAGTCTTCACTCTACGGATCCAGAGGATTCTACGGACGTCTGGGAATTCGGGAGCGCCTCGACTCTGACGCTTGTGTGCTCGATTCGAGAGCCTCCTCGCCAGCCGCTGCTCGACGTATATCGGGGACTAATTCGATTACCCAATTTGGGATAAAATCGGTCGTGACCAATTCGCAGCGCACGAGGGGCAAAGCTGTTGGGTGGAAAATCGAATATTTTTGAAAATTTTATTTTAGTTTTCGAGTGGTTTTACATTTTATTTTGGGACATTTATTGATCTATTTGGGACGTTTTCGTAGCGACCTTTAGTTCGCTGGTTCGGATGGCCATCGCGGTGGCAGCACCGGTCGGCCGTCCGACACTTCGACCGATCACTGGCCATTCACCATCTTTTACTCATTCTTAAGCTTCATATTTTTTGTAAATTGAGTTATTAAATAATGTAATTTGATTTAATTTCAACAGATTGCTCCTTTACATTATACATTGCAAGTGCATCATAAACAACAGTGGTTACTCAGATCGTAAGCCTGAGTATATGGCAAACATAATCGAGAACTAGCGAACAGAATTTCTCCATATAATAAAAAACAAAATACAATTTAACAGATTATTATTATAACTATTATAACTATATTACTATTATACCTTGTAATGACAAAAATTTTGTATATTCACTCAACATTGCTAATGATATTAATTAATAATGATAATTCATCATTGTAAAATTATTGCATAATAATTAAATGATTAAATAACGATTAAAGTCCTAAATAATAATGGATCCAAAATTCTAGTGAGGCGGGTTGTATGAAAAGTGATCAAGGGATCCTCCGGCAAAATCAGACCCGAGGACACTGGAGAATCCAGAGAGAGAGACCGAGTTATCGGGACGATGAAGTAACCAACCAACTTTCATTCACTGAGAATAGCCGCCCGGTCGATGGTCCGCGTGAGCGACAGCAAAGGAAGCATTTAGGCGCTCGAACGAATCCGCTCTTTTCATAATTTCTCGGAACTCCTCAGTCGTCCCCGCCGTCCTCTTGTTCGGCTAAAACGTAACGATGATGGTCCGCTCAATGAATAATGCCCAAGTCGGCAACCCCGCCCAGCCGAATCCTCATACTTCCATAACCCTAATAAAAAAGCGCCTCAATAAGATTCCCGCGCAAGTGCGATTGCACCGGATCAGCGGACGATCATCCCGAATCCCGCGCAACCATTGCCTCACAAAAGCAGCGCCACGCATGGAGTCAAGTGAGAACAAGAGAGCAGGAAAAGGTGTGAAAGAAAACGAAAACGAGCCGAGAGTGCCGACGTTCCTGTGGGTGGAGAACGTAATACCCTTTTAAAAAAATGTGAGAGGAGTCTCGAGGCGCCCAGCCTCGAGACTCATTGCGAGAGCTCTCGGGCTCCTGCGCGACGGCGATACGAAGGTCGGATCATCTTCTCCACTGCCAGCCCCACCTCTTCCCAGCACGGGTCGGATTTTCATAGCCCCGATCTCGGTTCCGACAGACAACCGACCGATCTCGACGGGTGGGGTGTTCGTTATTGTCACATGGCCCAGGTGTCCTGTCGACACCTTCAAAGCAGAACCGCTCGCAGCGTCTTGCGGCTGGCACAATGGGAGCAATGACTACCGAAGCCGCGTACGAGGACGTACTAAGGTAAACGTACCAATGGCCGGACACTTAAGGGAGCAGTCCCAGTCCCTGAACATGCATGAAAAATCGTATTTCCATCACTCTTGCACTCATGTCCTGTCCGGCAACTGGGACGTGTCCAGTCATTGGTACGTTTACCTTAATAAGGCTGTCCGGATGCACCGCAAGTGTATGTCGGCGAGCCGCTATCCATGCATCGCACGACACGGCTCGACACATGTAGAAGAGACCCGGACGAGAGAGTGACTTTGGCTCCGCTTGCGGTTCATCGCGGCCGCGCCACCTGTGGTGTCCCTTTGGTCCACGTAGACGTCATCGAAAGACTACGAACAACGCTCCGGCAGCGAACTATTCCTCGGTCACACACGGACGAGCGGCTTCAACCTCGGGACGAAGCGTTTCGATTCATCGTGGAAATCTGACGTCGCCGACGAACATCAACGATCGGTGGGGCAAACTCTGCTTCTGGCGGTGGCTGAGACGGTCCCGAGCAACGGCGACATCAAAGGAGATCCACGGAAGCCTGTGTCCCACCGACGCCGTACCGAGAGAACCACGCACCTGCTTAGCCGCATGAACGACTCTGCTCGGTGACAAACATTTAACGAAAACACGATTCTGTCATTCGCTATTAGCGCAGAACTATTGTGACTGAAATTCTGCGGTTCATAGGGACAGTGACCAAACAACTTCCTGCTATGTTCGTCGGTGTACTGTCGGGCTGATGTGAAAAGGAAAGCTCGCGTGGATGAGTAATCATTAAGGTCGCAATAATTTTTTTAGTGGAATTTCGGAGTATTTGAAAACTTTTAAAAGTCTTTAAAAAAATGATTTCCCATTAAACAATTTACAGCATCGTAAGTTCATTACACACGCAGAAAAAAAATTTATTTGACGGCCACCGTTTGTTAAGATTAACTAAAATATTTATTTGATTTAAGTAAATATTTATTTGAATTAAGTAAATAGTTACTTAAATGAAATAAATCTTTATTTAAATCAAATAAATATTTTACTTCATCTTAATAAGCGGTGGCCGTCAAATACATTTTTTTTCTGGATGCATGCGTCCGATAAGAAGTCACTACCTTATTAGATTATTCAATGCAGATTTTAACACTATAAGGTTTCGATTGTGTAAGCGTTCGGTGACAATAAAAAAAAGATATATGATGTCAAAAGTGGATAAATCGATGCCGAAAGGTCTCCCCTACATTGGGGTAAAAGTGGATGGCGGGCCGAAGGAGACTGAAAATTCTAAAGCCGAACGTTATGTCGGGCGGTGTCGACGATTCCGCAAATCACTAATGGGACACCAAAGCGTCGTCGCATTGTCGCAGTCCTCGGGGTCGTTAGAAGAGTCACTCGGGCGTAATAAAATCGTCGAATGCAAAACAGACAATAGAAGAACACAGCCTGCCCGAGTTACTCGCGATACGACGGCTGAACCCCTGAAAGGTAAAAGTAGCCAAGCGTACCCTACCGTGGTACACCTATATACGCCTTCTTTAGTTCGCCGGGTCTGTAGCATAGCCACGCTACGCTATAATACAAATCCCACGTGCATTGAAGTTTTTCCTGACAACGCTCGCACTCAAAATGCGACACCTGGATGCTCGCTTCTAATTACAGCGAAGTTTGCATTGAACAAAAAATATTGGAGACACAACCACTTAATTATCGTCTCATTGACTTCGAGAAAATTCTTTTGCCGGTGCGCTACAGCCGAGCCGATACGAACAGGAAATATACTGTAAAAACATTCGTATGAAATTTATTAAACCATTAAATAAAATATTTATTTAATGGTATATAATATTGTATTAATAAATATTATAAATATTTATTAATACATTAAACTTCATGTGTAATTGTGATGAAAAATTAATGTTCATGTATTAAAAATATTGCAAATACTTTCATTGTAATAATTTACTTTAATTTCAGTGAAAAAGTACATAGATTTTTCATCACAATTGTATATGAAATTCAATGTACCAGTTTTTACAAAAAAAAAAAAAAAAAACCTTCCCGATTAAATTTACATTTTTTTTTTTACAGCGCATGTTTCCGTATCGAAATCACTATACCATTCGTCCCTTCGTTTTATTTTTTCCCCGTCAACCGTTGATTGGCACTTGTACATCATTTTTTCCAGACTGCATGGGTTTTTTTTTTCATAGAAACAAAAACATAGTGAGAAAGCAAAATAATCGAAAGGGTGGTAGAATTCGACAGAGGATGAAAAAAAAGTAGTTCAGCGGCTAGCCTGCAGTACGAAATGGCGGAATGAGGGACGACAGGTTTGACAATGAAAGTAGACCGGTTCGGGCGCTGACGTCCATCGAAACGGATGGACGCGGGTTGAAGAGCCAATTAATTTTTTTTAATTATTTATTTTTTTATATTTTTGTGAAAAAAGCCTTCGGGGCACAGACCATATGAGAGGATAAGGGAAGCTCGGTGACACGATGATCGACGAACACGCGCACACACAGGAACCATTCATCCATCGAAATGACGCTATTGCAGGACGGAGTTCCCAATCAAACGCGTCACAGGTCTGGCCGGATACCCGATAAAGATACATATAGAGGGAATGGATATGGAATCGCCGCTATCCCGTTGCCGCCGCAGCTGTTGTCTGTTCGCGTACGTGTATTAATAGCGCTTGAGGGTGGAAAACGGACGACGGGGATTTCTGAGCATATCCCGGCTTAAACCGAACGGTAGGATAACGGTAACGATTTACGAGGCAAATTACAGGTGAGGACCCGAGCCACAATAACCCGCTAAGTGCCCGATACCGTATGCATAGCGTTATCACACCTTTCAGCGCCCCTTTGTTATTCCCCGACTGTGCAGCCCGCGAATGCGCCGACCCCCAAGTTCCTACTTTTCGCTATTACCTCACGTCCTATTTATTGGCTAATTGCCGGCCATTTTTCACGATGCTTTTAGCTAAGTAGATGATAAAAACGATCTAGCCGTGCCGGTGCCGCTGCCGGTCCGTACGGAAGCTGCGGGGGAGGCCGCGCTGCGACTAACGCTCGAATAACGAGGCTATCTAGCTGACTGAGCGTATCCTGCAGGTGCGGATGTAGTAAATGCTACCGCTGATACCGGAACTGTGTACTTAGGAACAAAAGTAGGGGAGAACGGGGCAAAATGGGGAAACGGGGCAAAACGGGGTTTTTGTGAAAAACTAAATTTTTCAATCATTTTTGGATCGGACAAGGTGGCAAAACTGGGCAGAAAAGCCTGATGTATCCGATAGGGCGAATTCGGGCATCCAAAAAT